>JAVQJF010044475.1:0-12444 GCA_036023855.1 Gadopsis marmoratus | reverse complement strand
AATACTGGTCCTCCTTCGAGTTGTCTCTCATCAACACAGATCCAAAGGTGAAACTGCAGCAGGCCTACAGAGAGTACTGTCGTGTTCTGATATTGAAGGGAGGTCGAAACCAGAGGAATTCCAGGATTCCTCTCTTTAACTTCAAGTGTATTTATTCAAAACTGCAGAGTATATGCAATACAAAAACTACTCGATCGAGGGCACTTTACTCTGTGATCCACAGTCCACATTTAAGTAGTTAATCTGTCTCTCACTTTGTAAAATGGCCCCATTTCCTAAGCTAGACAGTGGTTTTCTACTATTCTGAACTGGGCGCGTCTTTCCTCCGTTGGTCAGCTGGGGCCAGGTCCTATTGGCCCCTTGTTGGCGCGCAGGCGTGTCCACACCTCTTGGCGCTTCTCCTCGTCCAATGGTGTCTTCGGACACACTCTGAAGGAGGGTGTACCCCTAAACATATTATCCCCGAAAACATGTTTCTGTGCAAGTATATGTAGGTAACCTGAGTGCATATCTTCTAGGTGACCTAAGTGTTTTGTGAGCTTCAAGACACCCCTGTCTCGCTCCAACATTTCCATATATGGCTATATGTTTCCATTAAGTATCCGGTTTTTATGGCTCTGTGTCTCCTCTAATCGTCTGGCTTAACTCTCCTTTCTATCCTGTACGTGTGTGTGTGGTGTTTTATGACCCTCTGACCCAGCACCCCACATTCCAGAAGGGAGAGACTTTTAACATCTAATCCAAGCATGTTACTTCACTTTGTTTAAAACCTATGTGGTATTGATAGTTCTTTGGCTCACAATAACAATCATCACAGCATCTTAATACCCTCCACATACTAAGAGGTTCACATTTCTTATTTCACATAAACCGAGTATTACGTTACTTCTTCATATATTGAGGATTCCAGTCATTACTATATATGTTGAGAATTACAATCATTACTACACATATTACGAATTACAATCATTGTGAGGAGTACATTTATTGTGAGTGCTGTGTTCCTAGTGAGATTACATTTATTATTTTACCACACCGTCCAACCTTCCATCTTTCCAACTCTGTTTCTATCTATCTCAGATGATTCTGAGGCAGCTGGTGGACGCAACCATCGACATGCATTCAAAGGGCATATTCCACCGGGACATCAAGTTATAAAATGTCCCGATTCAATTCGAATCTGGTGTACCAAGAGTGCGGGTGATCGACTTTGGCTTTGGAGATGTCCTACTATTCCTTCTGTGGTATGTTATCTGGCTTCTATGCTCGTTGGTCAGTCTCTGAAATAATGACTTCCATGTTAAAAAGCTTTCTCATACATATCGAATCAAACTTTATTTGTATAGCACCTTTCACAGAGGTGAGTGCAGTTCAAAGTGCTTCACAGATAACATAATAAGACAGAACATGTGTAGACCATATAAACAACAGAAACAAACAACAATCTTTAAGAATATGAAACTAATTAATGCATGTGAGAAATTAAGAGGTAAAAATGGAATAAAATAGATTTTAAGATAGACTGAAAACTAGATAAAATAGATGAAAAGGACAAAAAAATACAAAGAAATAATAAAATATAAATGAAAAATAAATCAATTCATAAATTAATCATAATGAAATAACAAAATACAAAGGAATACGATTTTACCACATAAATATGTAAAACTAGGTGAGTAAAATAAAGTGAGTAATGTCAGCATTAATTAGCATATCTATGGAAAGAGATGCTGTGTCTCTAGATGACATCACTGAGGGGTAAAATATATAGATTAAAAAGAACTGGCCCTAAAATCGATCCTTGGTTTTGGAGTTATCATCTATGTTATCATCTATTGCAATGAAAAACTCTGCCAGAGAGTAAAGAGGAAACCCAGCTGAAACCAATAGATGTCTGTCCAATGTGATTCCTCAGTCTATTTAAAAGAATTTTGTGATCAATCGTATTAAAAGCACCAAATGTATATTGTCATCTAGATGTGCCCTGATCATTGATTACTTTTACTAGGGCTGTCTCGGGACTGTGATTAGTCCGAAAACCAGACTGAAACATTTCGAGCATATTGTTATAGTTAATAAAAATGTTTAATTGCGTGTAGACCAGTTTTTCTAAAATTTAACTCAAAATGGAAGATTGGCGACTGGTCTGTAGTTGTTTGGTATCGAGGGATCAAGGCTACCTTTTGGAGCAGTCTTGAATGCTCTGGGGAATACGCCTCGTTGCAGCTACTTACAAAATTGTAAGGACCTCCTCAGACACGGAATTAAAGACATTTTTAAAAAGGAGGTTGGGATTGAGTCACGGGTGCATGTGGCGGAGAGTTCAGTGTTGTTACCACTTCTGAGCATTTCAGCATCAACCAGGATAAAGCTGTCCAGCAGGGCTTCACACTTTATTCTGGATGTTACTTCAGTTGTGATGACATTGTGCAGCTGACAGATACTAGACCTGATGCTGGCTGTCCGGTTAATGAGATGATTGATGGTGTTAAAGTAACTCTTGGGTTGCTTATGTTAGAGTTTATCAGGTTAGAAAAATAAAATTGCCTAGCGCTCCAAATTGCTTTATTATTAAAATCCCTAAATCCGGATTTTTCTTTTATTGTGTCCGGGTGTATGAACACGCATGTGTGCATCAGCTGTTCTCCTCTCAAGCCAACATCTGCTGCATGGTAATTGCTGTCTGGAGGTGTATAATGTTTGGGAGGGTTTTTGTGTGTGAGTGTGAGTGTGTGTGAGAGGGAGAGAGAGAGAGAGAGAGCACTGTGGATAAAATTGGATTTCTTTCGTTTTGCAAAGAGAAGGACAATTTAAGCACCTGTGTAAAGTATTGTGCCGTATGTAAAGCAATATCAAATGTCTACGCTCCCATTGAAATGTTCTTCCTTTATTGCCTCCAGCCCTGAAATGAAAAGCCAGTAAATCACAATCGTTTTCACTTTCATTTGGATATGGTGTAGTAACAAGCGAGAGCAAGAGGAAAACAAAAGGCTATCCATTTCTGGGCTCTGGATTGAAAATGGAAAACACCTCTTTTGGGTCATTGTACGTGCTCGTGGATGGGAGGAAAACGCCCGCCTGCTGCTTTTAACAGAAGACGCTGTGCAACCTGGAAAATCAGAGAGGACTCAAGAAGGATGCGACAGACATTTTTGTCATCCTTCAACAGCAGCAAGAGGCAAGCACTCGTTAGTATTGCCTGGGGATGGCATGTGATTTCAAAATGTTGCCGCCACATCTGTGTTTCATGCGGCTCATTTGCATTGCATACACAGTCTTTGTTTCTCTTAGACTTACTGACAAGATCCCAAAGATTATTTTTTGGATTCTTATCAGTGGAAACTTTGGGTGAAAGGGATTAAAATGCACTGAAAGTCAATACCCTGGCAACCACTGCTGGTGCCAATGGAGAGTTATATAGACTGTATTTTGCACAAACACCACGCAGTTGCTGATTCTTGTATACATAAATAGACAGGCAGTTAAAGCAGCATTAAGTCATCGTTTCGGGGCAGCACAACAAGCTGTAAACACAAACTTATCATGGCGAACGTCTTAGCAAACGCAGCAGACGCAGAGCAACATTAGCATTTATTTGGAGTTGCCAGCTAGCTGCCATTTGCTGCTGGGCAGGTAGTGAAACGTGTGTTTTTAGCTGCAGAGGGACACGAGGTTGACGAGAGCGGTGAGAGTCAGCCAAATCAGCAAACCAAAATAAAAGCTGAAAGTCGCTAAAATGCTTTCACGTTACACTTAATCATTTGTAGAAAGAGTGACTGATTTCCGCAGCTTTAAGTTATCTAACAAAAAAAAAAAACAGTATTAATGTTAACATGCAAACTACTCAAACAGCTTTAACTCAAAAACATAACTGGCATCACTGCTGGACAATATTGTATTATATTTTACATTATCTGAAAAGTGCCTGTAAATTATTCCTCACACTACAGTAAAGTCAAGGGAACTGAGCTTTTGCATGTATGAACCCTAAAAAGTGGAAATAGCTTATAATATCATACTAGAATGGTTGACTTCTTGTTGTAAGCTGTACTCATAAGCTATTGCATTTTATCTTATATTCTTGTGTTTTATTTATTTGACTCCTGTTTCGCTGCTGTTTTAATGTCTTAACCATGCGTCTGTTAGTATTCCTTTTAGTCTGTTTGTTAAGCACATAGAAAATATCTGCTGTGATAAAGATTATTATTATCCTCACATGTTGCTCAAGGCTGTGGACATGCAAAATGGCTACAAGAATATGCATTATGAACAAGCCCTGTCTGACCTTACTTTCACTGATATATTTTGCAAAAAAATATGCAGTATTAGAAATACTAGCCAGTTTGAATGCTGACCCAGTGGTGAAATTAATTCAAAGGGTGAAATACCAAGGCCTTTGAGCCATACTGCAAAGTGTGCCAAGCATCCTGACTTACAGTATGTGAGACACAAAACCTGTCTGTAAAAAATCTTCATAAATGCAATGACTGCTTCAGTTGAGAAATTGAGACACCGTAGTTATTATAGTTACAACAAAGTGATAATCTGCTGTTAAAGAATCAAAAGTAAAAGTACCCGTTCTGCAGAGAAACAGGGCCCTGTGTCTGATATATTACACATGACATTATTAGCATTTCACTGTTGCAGCTACAAGATATGGAGCTAGTTTTAACTACTTTAAATACAGTTTGGTAGTTTAGATCAGTGGGTCCAAGCCTAGGGGCCCGGGCACCCCCCACGGGTCACAAGATAAATCTGAGGGTTCACGAGATGATTGGAAGTTCTGATACACCGATCTGTTTAAATTCTTTGTACTTGTCCTTTGGGCCTCAAAGTTATTTAAATGAAACCATCCGAGAAGTTCAGTTGGGAAATGTCTCTGTGGTGGAAATTAGCAGTAGCATCTGAAACATGAGACGGGGCCCCATAATCTTTGACGGTGGACAGTATTTCATGAGCTAATCATGTGTTTTTATGTAAAATATTAATCTGAAATATAACTACTCAGTAAAGCTGCTAAATAAATGTAGTGGAGTAAAAAAGAACATGAAATGTACCTCCAAACTGTACAAACTGTACTGTACAGTTGAATAAATTGTTACTTTGTTACTTCCCACCACTGCTACTCAGTCACTGAACTAGTCAGCCTGTCAGTCCTCTCCCCCTGTGAACCTGCCAGCCAGCTGTGACACTCCCGACACTTTAGCCAGCAGCTCCCAGCTCCCGTGTTTTCTGCCTCTTTCATGTGCTGTTATGATCAAACAGCGACAGCGATCCCCCTCGGCAGCGAAAAACAAACGCACCAGGTCAGAAGAAATCCCCCCCCCCCCCTCCTGTGAATGCAGGTAAGGTGCGTCTGCGTGTGTTTGTGGGGAACCTCGCAGACAGTGATGGAGCGAGGAACGGCAGGGACAAACACACTACAAACTCAGTGCGTGACAGAGATCGAAGCACAGATGGACATTTGGTGGAAACTTACAGAGAGTACACAGGCTGTTAGAGGAGGAACTGGTTAAGTACATTTTGATGATAATACTTGTTTATTTTAGTAGGATTTTGAATGAAGGATTTTTGATTGGAACAGAGTTTCTTTTACGTGTGGCGCTGGCACGTTCTTCCACCACTGCTGAGTAGTTAAATGATGATGGAGAAACTTTGTTTTACTATAGTTAATAGTTACATAGTAGTTCCAGCCACTGTGCTGAAGCCTGTAGGTTTTATTGTTTGAGTTATAGTTATCATAAAATAACAGGCCGTTAGACAGAAATTGTGAATTGTCAGAAACTTCCTTTACTTCTTATTTTATGCCACAGCTTCCCGAGTGGGATGACTTGCATTTTAGTTGAAATTGACTGTAATAACCTTGACATGTTCTCACACACACACACACACACACACACACACACCGACAGCAGTGAAGACCATCTGCAGACAGTAAATTATCTGGTTAGCAGATAATGCAGTTGAGGGACAGTGAGAGCAAAGGGGCGGCAGGGACAGAGGGAAAGAGGTGTGTATAGAGACACACACACACACACACACACACACACACACAGTGAACGTGTGTATAGACACACACACACACACACACACAGTGATAAACACGCACAGGAATACTGCCGCTTATCTGTGTTTTGAGTGTTTTGCCGGACACACCATAGCAATTCTAACTGTAACACCTTGCTGCAGGTTGCATATTGGCCCTGCAGAGTTCTTCAGTCTGAGTGAGACAGCATGCATGGGAAATAACAGCAACAATAATCTGATCTGAATTGTAGTAGTAGTCTCAGCCAGTGAGTGTCTTTCACACTGAATATAGTATTTATGATTAAACAGAATTTTTTTTTGCCGGTGGGGGGACAGACAATTTTGTGCTTCTCTGTGTGTACAGTTGCGTGTAGGCATGATAATCAATATTGCCCACGGTCCAGGCTTAAATAGTGAAGAATTATTAGTTATTAAGAATTTTAACTATGTAACAAAGGAAAGGGCTCATGGGGCGTAAGGGGGCCTGATGCTAATTTTTTCCCCAGGGCACCCCAGCAGGTTAAAGGGATTCTTTCTTCTATAGAAAGTATTTCCAATAAAAACTGTTTACAGTAATGCTTTTGCTATTTCACTCAATCGTCCATTATACAGTACACCAATTTTACTCACACTTTTAGGCATAGAAAATAATTCAAGTTAACAATGCCTTTACTCAATGGGGCATCGAAACTGGCAGCCAGTTCCATTCCCACACTGCAGTTGAGTAGTGATTGCTTTTATCAATCTAAAAAATACTATGAACATGATTTGTCAACAAATTTTAGTAAATAGACAAATGGTCGACACTATTTGTGCAATTTTAGTCCGAGTTGCAAGTATCCACTGATGATCAACATGCTCCAAACTCATAATTTTAACATGAATACTGGCTAATAAAGCAAAATATCTCACACCTCATACAGTGGCAAATTTGCCGTATTTGTTCTATATTTATCTTTGTCTAAATTGAAAAGTTGTGAATGAATATACTTACATTGTAAAGTTTAAACAGCCAAATTTGGCAATACTGCACTTAATTATGGCCAAGCCAATGCACCTTTTTCATTTGGACAGTGAAAGCACAGATGTTACTTAAAGCAATAATGAGGCTCCATTTCATGTAAGAATCCCACTTAACCCTATCAGTGGCCATGTTCTATAAGGGCTATTAATTACACTGTGCTTTAAGATCTTTAGCTAAAAGGCCTAAATCAGACCAAGTAAAAATCAGACTTAATATCTGATTTGATGTATGGATTAAATATTAGACCTTTCCAGGCTTTGAGGTGGTGACAACATGTTGCAAAAATCATGGTTTCGGGGGAGAAGTAGCCTTATGAAATCCAAAGAGTCACAAGGCACGCACACCCTGGCTAAAAACATGATTAGTTTGAAAGACAATACACATACAGTACACCCACAGCACAGTTAGTGGTTCATAATGATAGGGGTGATGAATGAACACATCACAGCACCTATTATAAGTGGCATATTAAAGCATGCATGCATTAAGTGCAAACAAACACACAGAGCACACGGTGATGTGTCCATTTATCAGCCACCTAATTATCAAACACATTAATCGTGTGTATGTGCATTATAAAAAAGAAAAAAAAAAGAACATTGTTTATTATAGCAGCAGCCAGTAGGCTTGCCTTGATGCCAGCGGGAAATGATGGAGAGGAGGCGAGCAGAGGCGAGGTTGGTGACACGCTCATGAATCAGCTTCACATCCAGTTCAGGTGGGTGCACACGCCGGCTTTAAGATGCCATTTCACAGGACTGGGTGTAGAGTACAGCCTACCCTCCCATCAACTGACTCTGTTCTCACATACCGGCACTATCTTTAAATGGAGACATGCGGCGCAGCACTGCAGGAGACTGTCTTCTTGCTATGGACAACTTTTCAACATTGAGACGGTGAAAAGTGGAAATAAAACAACGTATTTATTGATGACTTCATCGTCACAATTTTGTCTAATCAATCGGTTTTTAAAATAATAGGTAAAAAGGTACATGTAGGCCTTTTGGGCTTGTCGTGAATGAATTATCCAGAAGGCAGAAATGGACCAAGTGATGGACTGATTCGCAAATTTGATTTGCATTTCAATATTTTACATTAATTTAGTGTAAGAGTAGAGCTTTTGGGATTGTTGAATGTCCTTGGTTGGATGGGATTCCTTGCAGTTCAAAAGCAACAATGGACGAAAACTGACATTTTCGCCTTGGTAGCTAATTTGGTGTGCTTTAATAATAGTTACCTATTCAATAGTAAGTGTCAAAATAAATGATCATCTTAATGTTCTTGGCTTTTAAAATAATTCATTTTGAGAAATGTGCTCATTCCTTTTCTTTTTGAGAGTGTGAGTTAAAGATGCACACTACTCTTATGTGTGTGTGTAAAGCTCGAGCCAGGAGGCGATTAGAATAGCTGAGGCTGGGGTCAACAGCTAGAGCAGCTAAAATATCCACCTACAAGCACCTCCAAAGCTGACTAATTAACACATTGCATCTCGGCGGTTTAATCCATGCTCAAACAGAAATGTAAAATACGTTTTGTTGTTTTATTTCTTGGCAAACAACAGCTGGGGGCAGTGACTTCCTAGAGCCTTGTTGTCACAACCTCTGCAACCAGCAGAGATGCTGCATGGATGTTTTTAGTGTATGGAAAAGCTGTTTGTCAGGAAATTGTTCCAGCACGTATGTCTCCACAAAACCACAAATGCAATACAAAATGTTCATTTTCTCAACTTTGGAGAGAGCTAGGCTAGCAGTTAACTCATTTTTAAAGCTCAGCTAGCCACCTCTTGGCTCTAGCACCATAGTTAAAGGAATAGTTAGTTGTAGAAATATGCTAATTCTCTTTCTTGGAAAGGCTGCAGACTGGAAATGGGGAAACGGCAAGCAAATTCCAAAATCATAAGTAACCTCTGAAGCTCCCTGATTAAAGTGTTATATCTTTGTTTACTACGTACACAAACAGAAATGTAAAATCCACATGGTTTTACAGTGGGTGATGTGCCAGACTATTTCTTGGCGGGTGCAGCCACTTCCTACAATCTTGCTCACATAGCTCTTAGCTTTGGTTTCTTTAGGCCAGTTCAGACCAAAATTCGCAAGGCAATGAGTTGAAGCCTGCCAGTTTACATCAATGCAACTAGACGCGACGGTGTATCGTGTCCATAGCAACAATTCTCTGTACTTCTACTGGCTTTTCAGGCTTTTTCTGTGGCTGGATATAATTTGTAACGTCTTCTAATATGAATATGAATATGATAGTGAGAGTGAGTTAGTTGCTACAGTTGCATTCCTAGTATCGATGAAACGGCGTAAACATTAAAAAACACGAGCGGGTTGAGATGGTCCAGCTGACTTCGATACGAGCTGATTGGCTGTTGAAACAGGTCAAATCAAATCAAATCAAATCAAATTTTATTTATATAGCGCAGGTGACATGCCTTACGTTCTAAAGCCAGCCACTGGCGACATGACAAGCTGAGTCACAGGCGACGGCATCAGCCGGCTTGAGTCGAGCTGAGATGGGCCAGTTCACACCGCTGCAAACTTTTCCCTGCAATGTTCTAAAACGGTTTCGTCTCGTCGCGAATCTTTGGACTGAATTGGCCTTGAAAGAGCTAGACGATGTAACTGCAACGCCTCTGTTGTCCCCCTCTACCTCTTTCACTGTTCATCCACAATTCATGATCACCTCCATCGCTCTCATTTCATTGCCCCCTCATTCCCGCTTTCCCTCTCTACTTGCTGCAGGCATCGATGTTGTTATGGCAGGTGTAGGTGGCGCGACTCTCACCACTGACATGTAGAGACGGAGGGAAGAGGGGGATGAAAAGAGAAAGACAGAGAGGAGAAAATAGGTGGAGGCCCAAAAAGGGAGAAGGATGTTGGTGTTTTATTAAACCTGACCTTTAACACGCTGATAAACAAACTGATCTTTCTCGTCTTTTTCTCTCTCATACACTTTCTCTCACTCTCTGCTGTGTCTCCATCTCTCTCTCTCTCAACGCTGCCGGCAATTTACCAGACATGTCTTAATATCCCTTTTCCCCTGTGTGTGCGCGTGGTTATACAAAGGTATGCCTGGAGGGAGGGGCCATAAAAAAATTTATTAACACTCCTTTGGTAGCTAGAGCAGTCACCATATGATGCAATATAGTGTCACATGTGGACAAGGAGAAAACAGCACTGGGGTTGATTGTCCCCAATGTCTGTTAGTTTTAGTTCTCTGCTCCAAATTCATATATTCATATTTATGTGAAGGGTGTGCTTAAAGCATTCACACAAATTATGAAAAAAAAGTTAAAAGACACAGGTCCACATCATAAACTGTATATATAAGGATAGACGACATGACAGCTCCCCATAAGTGAAGCCAAAACATCTGGATCGCCCCCTGGTGGCTGCCTGCAATATAGGTCATAAACCCTGTTAGCCGATGGAACATGGGCCAATCAAAGTACACGTCATAGCAAATGTTCCCAAAGTTCTTCTCCTTCTTCTTCTTCGTCTAGTTTTATAGCAGTTGACATCCATTTGGTGCATTTGGTGCATTACCGCCACTTTCCACTCCATAGAGTGGAACAGACAATAGACTGAATATCTCTTTCCCAAAGTTCTTTCTGTCATTTTAGGTAGTTCTCATCACGCTGATGTTTTTTCAAGAATTCCTATTTCTGATAAGTTTGGTTTTAGTTATTTGGAAGGTCCCTGGCTCCTTGGGCAAGACACTGAACCGTAAGTCGCTCCCGATGGAGGCCAGCACCAATCTATAATGCACTTTGGGTACTGTTAAGGTTGAAAAGCGCTAAATAAGTGAAGTCAATTTGAAAAAGGGCCAACATTGCCTAGGTCTGCCAATGAATGGAACTTCCAGTAACAGGAGAATATAACCGGACACCTGTGATGCAGGTCTTTGTTTGAAGTTCTAATTTAATGCGCCAGTATTAAACTGTAGGTAATGAAATCAACAGTGAGGCATACCTAAAGAGATTTAAGCTAAGGTTATTTGTATAACCAATATTATAAAAAAAGGTATTATATAGAATAGACATGCACTGAGAACGAAGCAAATTTTATTTGGAAAGTGTTGTATATTTGCCCTGGGCTGCACGTCCAAATCAACTAATCATAGGAGGGGGGAGGAGACGACTTTTGAAATGACATTAGCTACAGTACTTTATTTTATGATATTTAAAACAGAAAAGTGATATCAAAGATAATGTGTATAAGTAAATAAACATCTGACATTGTTCATTTGATCGCATGTGGCATTTTGTAGGCAAGTAGCCATGATTGCAACCAATGACAACATACATTACCCTTTATTTAATCAATATGGCACCGTAACTCTGACCACAAGGACACGTGAATTTACTATAGTGCACTTTTGAGGCTTGATGCATTGTTTATTACTGCATGTTTGTGCCCTGGTATTTGTATTTACATAAGTCTCCCCTGCAGAATTATCGGATATAATGAAAATGATTAGATTAGTGATGATCTAATTATAAACTTTTTTCATTATCTTCCCCAAACTCTACAGGAGAAGAATGCATTGCTCCCATAGCTATCGGGCTCTGGCAGCTATTATTAATTATTCTGTCTGCAGTCTGTAGAGACATATCCACAGACACCAGTGCATACTTACACTTATTGCTGTTACATGGACAGACTCTTTAGTAAAAGATCACCAAACTGTAAATTATGGACTTTGGAAACACAGAATTGTGAAGAATCAAAATCAAACTGAGGTGAGGGGCTGCCACATCTGATGTCTGTGCTCCATGACTCTTAAGAATCCTTTCATTTCAGTTTAGCTGGTTGAGTTTTTTGCCATGTGGTGAATGCTTTGCAATGTTTGCGGCAGGAAAAGCAGCTTTTAGCCATCTCACAAGATGGATTATAGGACAGCCTAAGCAAGACCTGAATGAGTCGTTCCACTACACAGGCTTATACTCATGGTCGTGTACTGACATTGTGGTGGGGCTGTTGATCTAACCTGAAAAAAGGGCAATCGCCCCTCTCGGATTTTAGATGTCACCCATGAGTTTCTCTGTTGTAGTCCCCTCCTTTTGGAAGGCATTGTAACCTACTGTAAGCACCCAAAATTAACATTAGCCTACATTAAATAAACACAAGCTACATTTTAACCAGTCTGAATATTTACAAGTTATCATCTCATAATAATAAGCTACAGCTACATATGCTTGTTAGCTAAAAACCACAGTCACAGCCTTATTGAAGCATGTTCAGGAAATGCAGCACTTATATACTACTCGTTTTTATCAAATCAAATCAAATCAAATTTTATTTATATAGCGCTATATCATAACAAAGTTATCTCATAGCACTTGTAAATATAGAGCAAGTTCAAGCCAACTCTATATCTACAGACCCAAC
>JAVQJF010044474.1:0-49633 GCA_036023855.1 Gadopsis marmoratus | reverse complement strand
AAAACCACCTCATGTTTATTTTTGAGGGGGGGGGGGGGGGGGTGATCTCCATTGAGATCATCTCCCCAAGAATAAAAATTAAGGATGTAAACAGAAGCTCATTTGCCCCAGCAAACAGGAAGGGCAGTAATGCACGATCACAGCGGCGAGCTGTCGTGCAGCATTCTTTTGGCCCAGTCAGCCCAGCTCAGTCGGAGAGGCATTATGGTTGTTTTATGCCCGCTTGCAGGATTCCATTAAAGAGATTGATGGCGAGCTCTCTGTCACGGCCGAGGACGCGTTATCCCCCTGCAGCCTGCAGTGACTTAGTAAATGAGTTCATTAGTTCGGTGGCAACGGCTGGCTCAGCCCCACTACGCTCACACTCACAGCCTGTGTCTTTCTGCAGAGTGGGAGTCGAGTCTGAGTGCAAGCTGTCAGCTGTGGCTCAAGCAGAACAAGTTCACAGTATAATGACAGCAACTTTGCTTCATGGCTGGAGAGCGTGCGCATGCATGCGAGATTTGTTTTTTTTCTTTCCCTACACGAGGATGCCGTCAAACTTTTTTTTTTGCAAAATGTCAACTTTTCAAGAACTATGCAAAACGGGTTTTCAAGGGGAATCCATGAGCCCAAAAGCCATCTCAGCCAGAGGAGGGGAAAATTGGTTTCCACATGACAACAGAGGCACGGCGTTCACTCCCCCCCCTCACACTGTCTCTCTGGATGTATTTGTTTGTCTGCCCTCTCTCTTTGCTGCTCCTCTGAGCTTCAAGGTGGAAATGCTGCTACCAAAAGAATGCACTTTCCAAATCGGTCTCGTTCAGGCTACAGAGCCGCTCTCATAATGAACCTAATCATTCTGAGGCCAAAATGGAGATCTTTGCTTCAGAGCTCATTAGGCAGGGGATAGCCCGCCCAAATAAGCCCAAACAACCAGCTCTGAGAAATGGGTGTGCACATCGGGAAGTAGGGGAGCTGTCAGCAGGGGAAAACGAAAGGCAATGCATGATATCCTCTTACTAATTAACCCTTCTGAAGGCTGTGTGTGTGGTGCAGTGGGCGCAGGGATTTTGAAGGGGGGGTGAGTTGTTTATAGTAATATAATGATGTTAAGAAAGAAAAACAGCCACAGTGTGAAAGGAATTATTAGAACTAAGCATGGTTGAACTTTTGAACTCTCTACAAGACTGCAGGGGTACACTTGTTTCTTGCTAGCTTGCTGATTTCACTGCTTAAGTGTGTGTACACGTTTCACTTTCCACATTAAGGGATCCGACACGGCTGATAGAAATGCATAGAGTGGAGGAGTAAGTAACAGTGTTCTTAATTTTACCCACAGACGTTGTCACGCAACTAGTCGCCTGAATATGTCAAACTCTTGCAACAAATAATAAGAAACTACTCACTGAACTTTTGTTTCCTGTGCCGTAAATGGCACCAATGATGTGATGTTGAATCTATAATATTTTGGCCTTTTTAAAATGACATGTACAGTCCTTTTATAACACAAGTAATTCATTAATTCGTTGTGTATGTAGTTCGTGAAATATTGCACTGTTGACATTGCTTTGATCTTCACGCTACTGAAGTACCGTGAATGTCATGGTTAGTATCAGCGGTCATAGGGTAACTATGGATGGGGTGAGTGTGGATTCAAATGCATATTTTGAATGTGCGACGGCACGTCTTTAAGCCAAAACAGAGTGTTAAGATGCTCTTTCAGTGTGTAATTTTAGGATCTAGCTGGCATCGTCTCCATAGCGATGGCTGGCATACAACAGAGTTTAATACCCTTAAAAAACTGCTGCTAAAGTGTCAATAATGAGGCTGTTGCTCAAAGTAAACTGAAATAAATAAAAAAATCCCTTCTAGAACCAGCGCCTTCTTTGTTATCAATCTTCTTTGGGATCAGGAAAGTCTGGTGTGTTAGTCTACAGTACAGGCACACAGCTGTTTTCACGTCTGCTCCGGACAGCGAGCGCGGCCTAATTAGCAGGAGTAACTGGAAACTCCTGTGTGAATGTGCAGAACCCGTAAACACTGATCAGACAACTGAAATACTCACACTCGATGTCCAGGAACATGCTCTTCTGGTGCCCTCCGATCCTGCTGAGCGCCTCGCAGTCAAATCGACCCAAGTCGGCGAGCCTCACACCGCTGATGGTCAACACCGACTTGCCGTGACGCCCACGGACTTCAAAACGCCCGTCCGGACTCTGAACACAAACACACCCATATACAACTTATTGTTACTGCATCCCACAAATAGACGTCCTCCTGCTGACGTATAGCCAGAGAAGAAGGTCAGAAATTCTAGCTGTGAGGTTTTCTCTTGGTGGAGTGATAGATTTGGCATTTACATGCATATCATTTTCACACAGTTATTGCCTTTAATGAGTGGTTTGGTGTGTGAAATTCAAAAACAAAAGCAACCCATAAATTATAGTTGTTGTGCATAATAAAGATGGCAATTTATTTGTATAAAAGAAAAAGCCACATCCATGCTTGCGATTGTGTGAAGCTGGAGTAATGATTGGCTGATTAAAATGTGAAGGGGGGAACACAAAGCAAAATCACACCAAGGAATCTAGAAAGGCGAAGGCCGGCCTGTTTGGCGGGTAATTTAACAGAAAGTTCCTCGTCCAACTTTGTACTTGCAACAGAATGACAGCCCCTTGATCCATTCTGACCCGTCTTCCAGGCTACCGTCACTTGTCACACAGAGTCAGGGGTAATGCAATAAACTGTCGATTTATTACAAGGTCATTACATCTGTATGAAGACAGATGGTATCAATTTGAAGAAACGGGTCAATTACAGCAGACGAGGCTATCATTCCAGTAATCGACATTCACTCGTAATGAGAAAAAACACCCCAGGAGCATCCTTGTTGCAGACATGATACAGCTGTAGTCCACAGACTACAGATAACAGATAACCTTTGTCACCCCAAAGAAACTACTTTTCAGAGGTGCTGCCTGTGGACTGAAGAGTTTTAAACAATGTCACTTGCTGCAATTAATCTTGAAATACTGATTTCTTTATTTCCAGCCCTTTTATAGCTCTACGCAGAGTAGCCAAACCATGAGGTCCTGTATCGGTGTTGGCATTTCACTAAATCAGATGACAAACATGATGAACACAGGCTACAAAGAGCTTTTGCTTCCTTCATTGTTTCTCCTTCGTATAAATGTGTAGTGAAGAAGTTTGTTGGACAGGTCGCTTTTTTGCAGACAAGCCAACGCCATGAATAGGAAACAGAGTTTTAGTTGAGCTCGTCTTATTATTCATAGAGCCGAATAGAGTGCTGTGGGGTATTTTCAATGTAAGTACCCATCAAACGACACATGGCATACATTATGGTGGCAATCTATCCTGGGCTCTTGAAGCCTTTTGTGAACAAAAAGACATGGCTATCAAACACAGCAGCAACATATCATGATTGCACTGCTAAGTAACACTGAAATGGACCGGATTGTATAACCTGAGACACTTGTGAACACAGTGCAGCTGCTCACCGCAGGAAAATGAGGTACTATTATGAGGAGACTGCCGACACGGACATGTTTTATGAACACGATCAGGAAATGATTCGAGTGGACACGCTCACACACAAAAGGAATGTGTACAACACTTTGTCATGACGTTGTTATGATTAAAACCCATGCAATTGACTCGTGACAAACTTGCTTTTCCCACATGGTTGCCTTCTAATATGTCAATTTAGTAAACTTTAATAGAGTAAATATAGAATAGACGTTATTTAGCTCAAGGCCTGAGACTTACTGTAGGATTGCACTCAAATTAGTGTTGTGAGTTTGTACTTAATAAAGGAATAAAAAAATACAAACCCCAAAACATAAAAAGCCGAGGCTGAGAGTCAAATACGGCTCCCAGTCAACCTTTTAAATAAAGTAACACACAATGCTTTGGGAGACTGTTGGCGCTACAGTTGTAATCAGCAACTGTTTCTGATGTTTGAAACGTTATTATGACATTATCATGTTACCTGAACCACCTGAATAGTTTGACATTGTGGGACTTGCACCCCGGTTAGGTTAGCTTAGTATAAACCCTGGAATCAGAGGGAAACAGCTAATTACCACCGTAAACCTTGTTTGTTTATTCGTGTTATTACTGCGAGGTTTTCAGGGAGGCTCAAGGAAGCCACCAAGAAATAGTCTGGCACGTGATGCCTCGTGCAACAGCAACTCGTTGTTGTGGTTGATTTCAACGTGTCGTCTGCCCAAAGCTGTCTGATAACGTGAATGCTTAAGTCCCAGAAAGTGGTTTTTTACCGTGACACCTTTGGTCGTCGAGAGCAAAGATTGACTGCGCTGATCTTATCGTTGCAAATGAAGGCTCGGTTCTGGTCTTTTTGTGCTGCCGCTGCACACTTTGCCTGTTTGCCTCGCCAGCTGAGGTCAGTGGGATTGGGAGACAGTGTGTTGAATAGGAATGCTGAGGAATGGGGTGATGAGAGAGGAGGAGGAGAAAGAGAAGAAATCTTCCAGGACGGAGCCTCTGCGTCAGGAAATTACTCGCTAAAACCCCCTCCTCGCTCTGTGTCTCGAAGGCGAAGTCAGCCCCTAAAGCGCAGCCTGTTTGATATGCTGCTCAGTCCAACGACAAGGCACGCGGACAGACGTGAGCACAACAGCGAGACACATGCGTGCCCGTGGACACACGTACACGCTCCTGCAACTGAACGCTCGCCCACACATACTGTAAACGCGTGAGCAGTGGCGAACATGACGGCACAGACATGAAAGGCAAAAAAATAAAAAAGAAACGTGGAGGAGATGAAAGGAGGCCCAGGCAAGCAAAAGGAGGACAGAAAGATATGAAACCCAAGTCCCTATCTGATCCGTAAGACCCCAAAAACCAGAACGGCTGTGCGTTTCACAGAGCACATATGAAGCCAAATCGCGAATGCAATCTCTCAAATGAGATTATGGAAACTGTTCCTGTGTTATTTCAATCCAACATGCTGGAGGATTTTCAGATATTAAAAATGTCAGCTGTAAATGTCAGCAGGCCTGGAAACACACTGTGGTCTAATTCAGGCACGTGTTGCTTATTCCAACAGTTTGGTGTGGGGGCCGAACACGGGCTGTTCATATTTTAATGGTTACTGTATTGCCTCATCCTTGTGACAACAACAAAATTGCATTTAATAATGGAGGCCAGAAAGGGGTCTCACACAGGAAACCCCCAGCTTTACATTACTGCTATGCAGTTTTGACTGTACTGTATGTTGCAGTACGCTGCTTTGTGTGAGAAGAAATCAAATGGAAAACAAAGCAATAACCTCAATGGGTACGGCAGTCTGATTCTTCAAGGTTTAACTGCAAAATGTCTCTTGATAAGAGCTCGAATCAACACAAACACACCTCCAAGCTCGACTCCTGAATAGCTGAGGAAAAGGTTAAACAGTTGTTCAAAAGTTCAAGCCTATTGAATCTGATACAGTGCGTCAGTCTTTGCAAAACGTCACCTAAGCAATAGTGCAGACGTGGTAAAGTCAGTAGCTCTTCAGCTTCGGGTGTTTTGCATGAATGGAACAGAGGCTACGGTGCAGTCTGCTAACCTTGCTTGAAACAATACCTCAAGCCCTACCTCGGTTCATAATTAAATTCCAGGAACTGCATCACATTATGTTCTATTACCGCGGGTCAAGGTGTTAGTTGACAAAGAACGACAAAAATTGAAGCAACATTACGCGGGGAGTAAAACTAAGCCGCTTGAAGCTTAATGCCGCTCAACAAGAGAGGAGCGTGTGCAGACTGGATATGCAGATTGGAGAGCAAATTGAGAGAGGAACATCCGGCCTTAAACCTAAATGACGACGCCCATCCATCATGCCTCGTGCTGCACGCGCCGTGTTTGTCTTTGCGTATGTTTAGGTGTGTTGGTTTGCACCACGCATTTCCATAATTGCATTTGCTGCGGGAAGAGAAGCACTTTCTCTCATTTTCGGCTGTGATTTATCAACCCGAGCGATTCGAGCCAATGCACACATTCATTTATCTCTGCGGTGACCTTTTTCCCGAGCAAAAAGAGCGGCTGCCATCTTTGCTTTCTGTGAAAGCGCCAGCGTCCATGCCAGGGAAGCTGTGATGGAAGTGCATATGATTCTGACACTGATGGCAGCTCATTCAAGAATAATTACTTTCCCAAGAAAATGCGGATGCAGCTCATTCAGTTCCTGATTTGTGAGGCTGTCCTCGTGGACAAAGTGAACAATGGATGCCGGGAGAAAAACAGAAGCATATCTTCTCCATTTCTTACGTCGGATTGCACAGAAGTCGCAGAGTCAAAGGAAGGTGCAAACCAAAGTATAAACGGACCGTATTGACATTTGCCCTGGACACGTCAAGGTCCTCGCTCCCTCTTTGTGCTGAGAGCTAATCAAAATAAACGCATGCGCTGATTTCCCTTGAGATGATAATCTCAGCAAAGTCGAGAGCTTTAAACACTCCCTGCAAAAAACATGGGCCAAGGTGAATGTGCATGTTTTGTCTGAGTGGAGCCTTTGGAGCTTGAAGAGCCTTTGAGGCTTTGAACGTCAGTTATAGTACGGAAACGCAAACGTGTCTGTACAAGTAGGTTGTTGGCTTGTTGCATATTACGCGAGCTCGTCTGTATACACTCTGGAGACAAAAAGGCACACTTGAATGTAAATATCACCAGCGTCTGCCTTTAGATGGGCCCTGAGCAGCACTGCTAGCAATAAATGACTCATTTCATGTATGGCAGATGGGAATCATTATTGTCTGCTTCTATTTTTAATGACGAGTAATGTATATGTTTATGTCAGCTATTTCTTTTAGTACTCAACCAGACTAAGCACAAATTTTCCTCCGCATAAATAAAAATAATGATTTTAATGGTCACTACAAGAACAGAAACAGATGAGAAACGTCTCACGTCTACTGCCGTGTACTGGTTTTTGTTGAATTTGTTGAAAAATGTAGTCATTTTTAAGCTGAGGCTCCAGTAAAATGACATCCGTCTTCTGTGAGTTGAGGTAATTTTAAAACGTTAATAAACCTCATTAGTGAAACAAACTGACAACCAGTCTGAAAACGGGGCTGCAAATACAGGTGTTCCTAGAGAGTAATGGCAGTGATGTCATATCCAGAGACATATTTCAAACTGTGGAAACACATTGCAATTGTGTTATGGCACTCAGGATGATTAAGATGCACAACCTGATATCACCATGTTTGTTTTGACATCTTAATTAACGTTGCTCCAGGATGATCATTGCAACTGACCAATCACGTTGTCGTGATGTCACGGCTTTGCAACTGTGGGAAAAATATTAAGGCGCACACGCGCACCTGTTTGCAGTAAACAAACAGTAAACAATTCTCTATTTCTAAAATGTAGAAACATAATCACTTTGTTTGGTTGAACTGTTAAAATCTTGCGACCATGTTGGAAATAGGTTTTCTCACATTAGCATATTATCCATTGGATCGGTGTGGTTTCTCGCTCCATTAAAAAAACCCAAATCAAACCAACAACTGGATACAACTCAATGACATTTGCATCCAGTCACGAGGGGTCGCAAGTACACACGGCTTTGTTTTAAGGGATCACAAGGCAGAATGTTAGGAACCACCTTGCTAAGTCTTTAATGACACCATGTCAGGGAGGTTGTTGGTGGCAATTCTTGTGTTAGCGCTTATACTGGATTGGATTATAGTAGAATTTGCAGGCTACTTTTGTGCCTTTGAGTGAAGTGACAATATGATTTCAAGTGAATGAATGCCATGGTCTACAAATGCATTTTGGCAAATTTCTGTTTCTTTTTGGTTAGCAAAACAGGTGAATTCCTCCCTCTACATATGCTTTTTAAGTTATGTCCTCTGAGCCCTAACCGAAAGCCCTAGCCAGTGCTGTATGTATACACACACACACACACACACACACAGAGCCAGATGGACTTTCTGGCAGTTTCTACCTTGTCTCCGTCCACGAAGGCCTGGCCGTTGCTGGCTCTCCTCCAGGAAATATCGGGCAGCGGCTCGCCGTCAGCCACACAGGAGATCATGGCGGCGCTGCCCTCTACGGCTGTCACGTTTTTCAGCTGGGTGATATGGGGCTGGACTGGAGGCCACAGAGGATGAGGAAGTGAAAAGGAGAAAAAATAAGTAGTGAGTAAAGAAGAATAGATTGAAAGGCAGGGAGAATAGGTGCGACGGAGGAGAGGACTGAGTAAGTAAAAGGGGAAGCAGGAGAGAAACAGTCAAAGATCTAACTCATAAGGGAGGGCAGATGAAGGCTATACCATGGGGCTTAAATACAGAACTGATGCATGACTTTGGTACTGACAGTCTAGGCCAAGATCATTTATACACAGCAGTCGTACTCTACAGTTTTGGCACAGTGGGAAAGCATGCCCTGTGGCCTATTTTTTGCAGATTCCTTGGCCTAGATGACAACACAAAAACTGACTTTGCAAAAGTTTTCATGCACAAAACATATCAAAACCGCCTCTCCTTCAGTGCGCAATCCACCTTTTGTTGTTTTAAATAAATAGTTTTTTTTTTTTTTGTCTGGATGCCTCTCCAGCACCATGTGAATGTGGCTTTTGGCAGCGAGCGAGCACCGCGATAAGTGCTGCAAAGCCTGCCGCTGGAGGTTGCTCCCTGCTCCCCGCTCGCCCCCCTCCTGATAAGATGCTCTAAGCGAGGCCTGAAACACCATGCATGTCAAGGGCACAGAGCATGCCACGTGAATCATGGATTGCTTCTCCTCCCACAGGGTGAGTGCAGAGTAGCACGGCACAAAATCCAGACGCAAAAGGGGAAGTGTATGGGCGACTGGAGAGTGTTTGCCAATATCACACGGCCTCAGGGTGGAGGTGCCGTCTCTAGGGATTTTGGGAGCTTGTCAAAACATGGGGTCACACAAGCATACGAAGAGGCGCACACACACACACACACACACACACACATATATTACCAGTATCACAGCATATATGTTGGCCAATAACAAGACATTGCAGCACATAATCGCCCAAACATATGCTTGTGGTCATTTAAAAACAGTGTCAGCATTATACAGTTTCTCCACCAGAAAGCATTATGTGTTTAGGCAACAAAGAATATTGGATCACTCATTCAAGCCTCAAATAACAATATCAGTGCGAGTCCAGCTATAATGAGCATGATTGCGTGTTACTAGTCAGCTGACGAATGAGCCACTGACGGTAAAGCATGAATGAAACAGTAATGCGAGCCCAACGTCAGTGCTCTGCATGAACTCAATGCTCCATTAATCTCTCATCGCGCAGAAAAACATTGTGCGCTCAAGCACGACAGGTCAAGGTTGAACCAGGAAGTCAGTTTGTAAACTGTTGAGGGTGTAAAGAGTTATCATTTTCCCCTCCCCGCCATTTCCTCTCCTGTAAGTAATTTTAGCGATACATCCGCGTTCTGAAATCTAAGCAATTAACTTGATGGCTAAAACCACAAAAATAAGCCTTACATTTAAATAAATGGGAATTACAAGTGTCCTAGAATTCCAGCACTTACAAAATCAGCCGCCCCAGCTACTTAGTTAGTCTACAATTGAGTCATAAAATCTGGTTTTCTCAAAATAAGTCAAACAGATTTGCCAATAAAGATGGATAATTTCACTTGTTTCTAAAAGAAATCAGCTTACTTCAAATGTCATCTAGAAACAAGTGTCAATTTCTTAATAATAGTGCAACAGTCTGTCTGACTCTGCTTTGTGCCGAGACGAAAGGAAGCTGCAGCGGGAACAAGTGAAATTATCTCTTGGCAGAAGTTTGTCTTTTTTACCAGAAAAATATGCTTTAAAGCCTCCTAATGAGACTAAATGACTTGTTAAGATGATTTCCGCAGAGAGAAAGATGTGAGGAGCTCTTTGGATGATCGTCCACATCTATTAGACGTCACTTTCTGTCTCAGAAATACACTTTCACTCAGAAACACAACACAAATACACAATCAGAGCCGATCCACACACACACACACAGACGCAAAGATAAAACTGTAAATAGTACTGAGGCCGGTCTGAACCAGTTCTTCCTCACCACCTTATCTGCAGCCGTTTTGCCCTGGATGCCCTTCATCATGCAAATATTAAATGGAATATGTCTCATTTATCAAGCATGGTGCAAAACCCTCTCTGCTGGGAACATTATTAATAACGCATTATCTAAAACATTTCAACTCTAAATGAGAAAGAACTGAGAAGCATTTGTGCGCTAAAAGATAAAAATCCAGAATTAATTTGACCGTCCAGGTTTTGGGCAGTTTTTTTTTGCAGAGTGGAGTTTATTCCTTTTCAGCTTGATGAGCTTTTGTGAGTTTCTCTTTTACTCAGTGTAATTAAAAACAAGGGTATTTTACTCTAGCATTTGTTAATGACTATAATTAGACTTTATTATGTTAATTATAGGTATTGTAATAATTTAACTTGTAAATGTTGTATTTAGTCGCCTCAGAGTGTCAGTCCTGACACTATATGCATAAGAAACAAGCACAGTCTTGCCCTCCCCCTGTGAAAAGGCCATTAGCCGTGTCAGTGTTAGAGCAGAAAGTGACATAATGACATAACTGCTTTCTGAGTTTGGAAAAACACACTTTCGGTACAGCTTCATTGTTGGCTCATGACGGACTTGCATTAACATTCCCCAGCTACTGCATTTTCATCCCCTCTATAGCAGTATTTGACATTACACGAAGCCCTTATCCCACCCAGTGACAGGTATCACGAAACAAAACATGCATCTGCATCTGATAAGGATAATAATGTGTTCAGCCGTAGCCTGCAGATCCACAAAGCAAATGTCAACATAGATTCGCTCCCGTCATCCCTGATGCCTCTTATTATGCTACAAAGTTTAGTGGGTTTAACAGAAAAATCCACCGCCAGACACTCTTCTGTTATGTATGTCATCAGTCTACGGTTTTCTGTTCATTGGTGGCGTTATTTTCCGATGGAGAGTGATGTAATTTGCTGGTTGTTTTTTGCTGTCTTGCCTCGTTCTGCTTACATTTTCCATGAAGAATGGTGACTAGCGTGTTATGCGTTCCTAGACACCAAAAAGGAAAATAACGGAAAGAGAACAATGCCACAACGTGCTCAGCCAACTTGTTCAAATAATAATAAAACAAACATTAAAGAGGATGCTGTATTTGTACTGGAAACGGATCAATAAGATGCTGACTGCAGAGGACGTCTGCTTGCAGAGAGATGTCTATCTCTGCTTCCTCTATGATACATTTCTCCCTGAATGACTGCTGATTGCTGCTGACAAATGGAGAGTTTAGAAAAATGCACTTTGCTCTTTTACCAAAACCTGACATTTACTGGTGATGCTTCAGGTAGCTGAAAAATGAGCTGCTCTCAAACTGCATTGTTGACTGTTGTCTACATCTAGGTAGCGCTCTGTGGAAACAATAAAAAAAAAAATGACACCACCAAATAGAAACTGGCCAAAAGCTGCAATGCAATTATTTCTTAAAAGTGTAAATGGTGGATTTCCCCATTTAGAGCAATATAAACAAGACTTAAGAGTGCTTAAGTGTGAGATAGCACGAGACGACAAGTAAAGGGATCACCAAAGTCATTACAATTCATTCTGAGGGAGACATGAATGTCTGCGCAAAACTTCATGGCAATTCATCCAGTAGTTGTTGGGATATTTTGGTCTGGACCAAAGCGGTGGGCCGACCGGCCGAGCATGCCTCGAGCCACACTGCTAGTATGTCTAACTAACCAAGAAATGCAATGTAGCTATTTCTCTACTGTGCAAATGGTGGATTTTCTGGGACTTACAGCTCGGGGGCCTGATGAGGTGACGCCACACAGCAGCACACTGTGGTGATGCCGGGTCCCCAGACGTTTAAGTGTTTGAATGTGAAACAGGAATTAATAGGCTTCAAGCAATTAATTGCCACAATAACCTGTTTGTGGCAACACATGGTCGTGGGTCTACATGTAGTAACACATCTGTGAACGTGAATATCCAGCAGCTGCTGCAGCTTTGTTACAGCTCATTCCCCATCCTCTGCTGTGAAATGAAAACGCATCTCTTCAGGTTTCCTTTTGTCTCCCACCTGATTTACACCTTCCTTTGACACATCTGTCATCTTATTTTGAGCTGAAAATCTTACTGCCTTGGCTCATTTTATCACCTATAATCATGTAATCACGCATATTAGAGAAAGGAGACATTCATCGCATCGCCTGTCAAAGCTTTGCCTGTATTGGTTGTTACCATGCAGATTAAGCTTGACCAATACACTAGTGTTAAAATCATTGGATGTGATGATAAGTTAATATGTAAATGTCTAAACCGTTCTTTGCTGGCCAATTTGGAATGTGAGCTTAGTATTTTCTTTATGGATATGATGGAAAAAGGAAAAAAAGACCCCGGCGGAGATATGACTGACATTAAATGCGAAACACTGAGTCTCACAGTGTGTTGCCACGCCAACATGAACGGAGAGCACATACAGACCCGCACACACACCTTTGCCAACGTAAATGCCCTGCTTTCCTCCCACCTGTGCTGTCAGGGGTAATAAAACTAAGTTACAACGGCTTTTTTCCCCACCGCGCAGTAAAAAGCAGAACTCCTCCCTCCCCGTTAACTTCTTCATTTAAATGTGCATTTTGAAGAACAAGCGCTCCTCGCGTCTCGAAAGGATGTTGATGACTGGAGCACAAATTTCCATACATTTTCATGAGCGGAATGCGCACTAGCAGAGCGATCTGTGAGGAACTAGCCAGCAGGTTAATGAAAATATAAATTGAAATGTTTTATTAGTTGAAATATGAAGCAATAAATGAAGGATTTCCTTTCAGCAGGGATATATCATATTGATGCAGTTGTTTTTGTGGCGGGCTGAGGGCCATATTTAGACATTTGCGCTTTTGAAAAACAGATTTTTATTAAATGGAATTGGTGGATGTCCTTACCCCCCCATAAAGCTTTATGGATCAACATAAAACACTGTTCACAGTCTCGGGAAATGCTATTATACTTACTGGAAAATGGAAAATGACAACAAACTTTTCAACGATAGGAAGCGTTTGTGTTATTTCAGGTCAAGATAGAATAAATCACCTAAATTACACCAAAAAGAAAAAAGTACAAAGAGTCATATATCTATCCATACAGATCGTTTCGTTTTATTCATGCATTAGGTAAGTGAGAATTTTAAATTTGGGTGATTTATGGTTTTCCATTAAGGGGTTACGGCGTAGCAACAGAGCCTGCATGTAGCTGCTGCAACATGCGCCTCCTCAAAAACGCAACTACACGTTGGGGCTCTAGCAGCCATGGTGATATCACATGGGCAATGCAACAACTGTGATTCGTCAACTGGGGCTACTTGTGTTTAGTCCTACAGGTTTCTGATAGTTGAAGACGTGGGTCTGTATACTCTGTGCGAAGTGTAGAATTCACGTGTTAAAATGAATTCCACTCAGTATAGTAGGATGCTTTGTTTCCGACCTGAAACTCAAAATATACTACAATGTTTCCTGTTTGAGGTGTTTGCCGGCCTTGTTTCAGTGGCATGTAAACATCCTTACCAAAGACTTTGAGGAAGAGCTCCCTTTCCTGAGATCCTGCCTTGTTGGTGGCCTTGCAAGTGTAGGTGCCCCCGTCACCCTGTCGGATGTTGCGGATGGTCAACATGCTGCGGCCGCCTTCCACCCTGTTGAAAATGTACTCCTCTGACGGCTCCAGCTGCTGCCCTTTCCTGCACAAATAAAAAGCGAAAGCATACACCGCAGATGAGCAAGGGGCAGGGAGAAAATATGGGAAACAACTCGCACCTGACAGCGACCTCTGCAAACTTCACACTGCGGCGCATTGATGTTTGATGTTACAGATGTATAATCTTAACACTTTGCATGTCACCTGATCCCGTCAAAGAGAGGCTAAGTGCAGACAGCTCGACTTTGAAGCCACGTCTGTCTATAGCACATAAACAGCCGGAAACATGACTAGCACTTTTTATAGAAACCCTTTCAAGTATGATAAAAGAATTGCTTTGGATAGAGATATCATACTGTAATTGAAATAACTATAGTTCAATGAATCATTTGTAGTATGTCATCAACATTCTGTTATGGACTGCAGCACTCACTAAATGACTCCGGTGTGGTGTGGAATACAGCGCTGACTTAATGGCTTTTCTTATTGGACTCTATAGGGAAATTAGTCAGAAGAAAAACAGCAACTAAATTGATGCATGTCTATATTTAAGCTTATGAAGCATAATGGTGTGAAGCAGGTTTGCAGCCTCCCCCCTCTTGTTTATTTACTGTGGCGTAACCATGTGTGTAATCTATAAGGTTAAAGGGATCGCCAGATTGGGGGGGGAATTTGACTTGTTTCTCATACTTACACAGATTTAGACAAACTCATGGGTGCTTTTTTATGCCATCTGCATGCAGGCTAATAGGAGATTAGCTCAGTGACTGGATGTCTATGGTATCAGGCAGCAAGGACGCACAAAAACAAAGAGAAATACACATTCATGAACAAATTAACAAAGTCGCTAATTTCACCAAAGAGAATTGGGATCTCTCATGTTGTTGTGAACACGGTGGAGCATTTAGCAGCGGAACAGCCAGATTTTTTTCCTCAGGAGTTGGCAAAGACCAAAACAGAACTAAAAGAAGAGTGAATATTGAGCTTATATTGTCCAGGTGGACATACAAGATGGATCACAATGGATGAAATGTTGCTCTGCAGCTGCTGGATGACAGTATGCATGAGCGAAAGTCTTAAAAATAACATTATTATGGCTTTGGATAAAAGAACACCAAGAAATAGGTAACGCTGAGGGGTCACAGCTTTGAGAGCAATATTATCAGTTGCAATTTATTATTAATCCACCCAAATACTATTTTAACCCCTGAAATATGAAGAACAGGTATGAAAACACAGCCTTGTTTTTTACCTGTTCATTCAATATGGATTATAATGCCCTCAATCTGAAACTGGCACCACGTTTTTTAACCTCATTATCTCTCGGTTAAATTGAATTCAAAAGCGATGAGAACACAGAGCTCAGAATAATGCATACCGCTAAATATATTTGGAGTCTCCTCTATACGGCCTCAGACTGTATAGTCTACTGTGTGAATTGAAAATAAAAACAAATCGTATTATTCGGGGGATCTCTAGACTCAGACACAAACACACACAAACCCAGTCATATTGTGCAGTCAGGCCCGGGCCTCACTGTACTGTAGGAAAAGCGAGAGAGAGGATAATTGAAAGTCGACGGAGGAAACACCAAAGCCAAGTAATAATAAAACTGGCGAGCCTGAGAGGAAATGAAGAGAGGCCTCATCTTTGGAACGGACAGTGCAGGACGGGCTGCAGCACTAAATGTCATTATACTGACTGACTGCTGACAGGTAGTCCATTACCCAAGATGCACAGAGGACGAGGAGAAACCTCGTCACTGACACAGGAAATGCAACTCGGGTAGGCTGCTGGAGGACCCTTTGGGGGGTGGGTATCAAAAGGAGAACTAAATTGGACTGTGATTGTTGTTCGCGCCTAAGCCGATTCTTATGTTGTGATGTACGCATTTTAATTCCGCAGCCTCGGATTGACAGGCGGGAGTTATTGACCTGGGAAATGATGGAGAATACACCGCAATGTTTGACAGTCGGTGGACACTGCGGAGTTTACGATCAGTGTTGAAGTGATGTCATCTTTAAAGTGAGAGGCAGCAGTCTGCCCTTGACAAATGCCTTACATTTGACTAAGCCGGTAGTAAAATAAAAAGGAAAAAGATATTACGGCGATTACAGGGAACATGTATTTTCCTTTTAGGTAGAGGTTTGTGTAGAATGGCGTACCAAGTCGTGTTGCACCATTCAGTTCTATATAACCTTACTCTGTCTTAGTATGAACTCTTCGACTGAAGAGGAATGGTTTGTAGACAGTTACAAATAGGCTTTTGTACTAACTGAGGAGCTTTCCCCTTCAACAACCATGTGACTAACTTGCACTAGTATGTTCCCGGCTTGCTAGTGTGTTAGTCGTTTGCGAGCTAGCCCTGCAGGTAGTCCCTATGTCAAGCTCCCGAAACCACATATATCACGGAGCTGTGCGGATTAATCTTGCTGCACCACTTTCTGGTGTGACCGGGCCTTTGGTGTGAAAACAGCTCATTCCAATGGCAGCTTGACACCAGACACGTTTTGCAGTGACATTTTCTCATCTGCAGGTCAATTTTTAGCCACCTCGGAACATGAGCATCAACAGCGTCACGACAGCTCCGAGTACGTCAGTGAGCCTCTCTCATTCCACAACTGAATCAACACACCAGCTCTCGCCAATCATCACTGGGAACATTTTCCGTGTCTGTGCTGTTATATTGTTGAAATCTAATTGTCCTGGTTTGCTGTGTTTGCTGAAAGACAGGCTAACACAGCCAGGAGTAAATATTTCTGCGGTTGGGGCTGTAAACTAGAGAGCAAGATGAATGAGACTTACAAAGTTTAGGTTGTTTCCGGCTGTGCAGTGTATTCAAATTTAGTTTGAAGCGATGCTTGTGCCTCGTTTTTTTCCTGCCATTAGCAACCTTCTCTTTCAAACTGCTACACGGACACTTCGGTTGTCATTACGCTGGTATCAGTCATCTTGGTAAGGTCACGTAGAACAAAGGAGCGACACATTTACATCAACAGACTAACTGTGCGTTTCACAGTATGTTGAAGTTGCACGGTGGTCCTGTC
Source organism: Gadopsis marmoratus (assembly GCA_036023855.1). Taxonomy (NCBI): domain Eukaryota; kingdom Metazoa; phylum Chordata; class Actinopteri; order Centrarchiformes; family Percichthyidae; genus Gadopsis; species Gadopsis marmoratus. Next base: position 32,890 of record JAVQJF010044474.1, on the reverse strand, counting down.
ATCAGGTTAAATGGAGGTTAATGTTGGAGCTGTAGGTAAAGAAAAACAAACTTGTGACTTGTTCCACAGAATGAAGTTTAACAATACTGATATGGAAAATCCTGCCATATTTTTCATGTTTTAGCCCCTTCACAACTAATCTAATTTGCCTACCAGCTATTTTTCAAAGCATACTTACAAATTTGAATGCGGTTCCCTATATTCCCTTCAGGGGCATTGATTTCCATTCATTTCAGTACAGCATGAAAAACAACTTACAGAAACCGGCCTGAGGTAGGTAATGCATCACAGTTAAAGACAATGTCTGTCTGTCTCTTGACAACCATGTCTATTGTCATAGTGACATGCGGTTGTATAACTCTTAAAAAAAAAAAAAAATAGACATGATCTTTACCATTTCCCATTAATCTTTACAGTGATGGATCACTTCAAGAAAGTTTCATGTCCATGCCAGTAGATTTTTGCACTGTGGTGAAATTAATAGCTGCCTAGAAGGTAGGAAGTGCACATTCTAAAATCGAAAGCACTACACTGTGTTTTAGGAAACAGTCAGCAGTTATGTATGGCAACTGATTTGTACTAAATGGTCTAAAATATACAACACTGCTACGGTCCATTAAGATGATTTAACGAGAAGACAAAACAAGCATTAAAAGTATGCACTTTACTGGGATGCCAATAAAGTGTTATCAATATATGCTCAGGTCCAAATAGCACGTCACGATTGGCTGCTGAGCTGGTGCAAGCTACTTACTCAGCGTTGAGTTGTAGAGTGGACGGTGGGGTGTCAAATGCTCTTCAGGTGCATATTTTCACACTGTTGCTATGTGGCTGTGTGCTGTGTGATATTATTGTAAATGGCCTTCACTTATACAGGCTGGTCTCACTCACACACACATTCACACACCGATGGCGACCTAGCTGCCGTGCAAGGTGCTGGCCTCCATCGTGAGCATCTTAGGGCTCAGTGTCTTGCCCAAGGACACTTCGACATGTGGAAGAACCCTGAGATTAATGACGACCCGCTCTACCTCCTGCGCCACGGCTGCCCATATGTGTGGTTGCTTAGGGCAAAGGGTCGGGTACTCGATCTGTAACCAAGACGTTACAGCTGTATATGCAGTATGCAGTACATGGACACAAATAAAGATGAATACATTTGCAATGATTATGGGCAGTAGCAGATATGTTCTATTATCTGGAGGTAGGTTCATGAAATGTCAACCACACGTACATCTTTGTACACTGCATACTGTGGACCTTTGCACATCCCTCAGTTAATATGTTGCACATTCTGCCCTTCTTTTTCATATTACTGTACTGGTTTTTTCTTGTTTTATTTTTCTCTATATTATTTTATATGTCTTCACATTTGTTATTCCTGATTTCTCTATTTTATATTTGTATTCTTGACTTGCTTTATTTTTTCAACAGTACTTTTTATTGGCATTATTTTATATACCTGTATTTACGCACCAAAGACAATTCCTTGTATGTGAAAACGTTGGCAATAAATCCGATTCTGATTCTGACAAACACTGTTTGTCCTAACGATATCTAATACAGAATATACCAAAAGTGCTGTATGTCCCTTTGTTCCATTAAGGGAAATCTTAATGTTACGGCATACAAGACTTTAGACAATAGCGTGCTTCCACCCTTGTGGAAACAGTTTGGGGAAGACAATGCCCCCATGCACAAAGCCAGGTCAATACAGAAATGGTTGCCCCAGTTTGGTGTGGAAGGAATTGACCTGCCTGCACAGACCTGATTACACCAACACCTTTGGGATAAATGGTGATAAATAAATAAAAGGCAGGCCTTATCGCCCAACATCAGTGCCTGACCTCATTAAAGCTGTTGTGGCTGAATGGGAGAAAATCCCTCCAGCCAGGTTTCCAAATCTTGTAGAAACCCTTCCCTGAAAAGAGGAGGCTGTTATAGCAGCAGTTTAATGCTCATGGTTTTTATAACGGAAGGGGTGTAATATTTGTCCGCGTGTGTGTGCAGCCATCCTTCATCTCTCAGGGCCCACCAGTTTTGAAACCATGATGTTTTCCTGTCCAATATCTCTCTGAGCTGTATGTCAGAGACCAATGCTAGGTATTAAGAAAGTACACGGTACCTGTGCCATGTGACCACAGGGTCAGGAGATCCAGCGGTGACGCAAGTAAAGGTGACTGATTCCTGGTAGTCAGCGGTGGCATTGAAGGACTGCTGGGACACCGACAGCACCGGAGGGACTGCAGACACAAAAGCAGAGCAGCACATCGCAATCAGAGAGGAACGCTGTCATTAGACCCTCAGAGCAAATAGGATGAACCACTAAAAGCCTAAATCTGACTATTTTCTAAAAGAAATTTCAGTGTCTGTGAAGCCAGATGATGAAGGCTAACATTTTCAAATGGATTAAATTGGCCTTGCGAGTGGCCCTTAAGCACTCACTGAAAATGCTACTTCTGTTGGTAATCCCGTGGGGATTTCAACTAACACTTTGACCCAGCTTTGGTAAAAACACAAAGGAGCTGAGCACAGTGATGTGAAGCCATAATACTATTGTCCGATTCATAAACGCTCAGCTACATCCATATAAACAATGGCCAGACAGAAAATGTGTTTCAACAACAACATCAACCGTACCATCGATGAAAAAAAGTGCTTTTCTTTTGTGAATAAACTATTTGATCATGATTCCTCATCTCGCCGGGCCAATTTCTCCAGTCAAATTTAGAAGCGATGTTGAGGTTAGAGATTTGAAAGACACGCAAACAACAAAAGGACAACGTCTCTCTCTCTCAGGATATCCTTTGTCACGGCATCAAATGAAGAGTAAAATTCTGATTTAAAAAAGAAAATGGGTGAGAACCAAGCAAACAAACAAAAAACGTTCAAATATAATATAATATAATGCGTTTGTTTCATCAGTTGATTTTTATCTTTACAAATGAGTCTACAGTGAAAGTGGAAACACAACACGGATGTCCCTTGACGCCACTTTATTTCGCCTCAGTGCTCGTGCTCACACATCCCATTCTTGAGCCATGCAAATGAACAGTATGCTTTTTAATACAGCAGAACTGACTTTGTCGAGAGCATATGGTGAGCGCTGTCATCTTGTCACACCAGCCACTTCCCCCTTTGCCTTTGCAGTGACACGGGGAATGGCAGTTTTATGGCAGGAGCATGTTTATCAGGCGTCTCAGTCCATTTCTCCGGCCTGTACTTATGCTGTACTTCTACTCCCACGATAGCCGCCCTGCTGTGGCACTGTCCAGTCTCATGGCACGATTAAGCATGTTTGGAGCAGCCTCTTAACTCAACTCCTTCTGTTTGCTTTGTGGTTGGGAAGGTGAGAACAATAAGTGGGGTGAGCATCAAATAAATCCTTCTATTTTAAGCACGCCCTGCAAAAACCTACAGAGGACCCGCTTCCTCGACAGAGACAAAATAAGTCCTATTGACCAGCATCAATTAGTCCACCAGCTCCACCTACTTAATTTGCACAATGAGATCTGATACTATGTGAACAGAATCGAAATAATGACACGGCACATTAATGCCAGGTGTAAATGCAAAGGCCTGTAATCAGGTGTTATTATCCAGATAATGTATCTAGACACAGATCACAAGTGTAAATGTGTTCTGAGCTTACAAATAGTGCAATTATTTCATAGGAAATGTCACTCCTCCCACCTCTCGAATGTCACAAGACAACAGGTGAACAAAAATCTCTTGTTGGTGCAACAAACCCTCACATTCAAACATGGCTTGTTTGGCTGTAAAGCAAGCAAGAAACAACACTACATGCACACGTACTACATGCCAATTCTTGCGGCAACTTTATCAGCCTCATTTCCAATCTGTCGATGACAAAGACCAACAAAATATCAAACCAAAAATCAACGCAGCCCACGCAAAGAGCTGTTAGCACGAAAATGAAGGGAGCTCACGTCTAAAGGCATCTCGAAATGTGTGTCTGAAAAAGCCAGCTATTCTCATCCTGCAAATGAAAACCCACTTAACAGATGTTTGCACTCGAGTTAAATATGTGTTAATGTAACTGGCAGCTGCACAGTGATATTATTTCAGCACCATTTGTTCTCCTCTGATAAAAAAAAACAAAAAAAACAACAAAAAAAGGAAGAACGGTTGAAAGGCATTAAGGGTGTCACTTTGTGGGAAAACAAAGCTGAAGTGTTTCATATTCCAAAACTCTAAACAGATCTCATTCAGTGTGGGAGTTATTGAGAGTTAATGAACTGAATGTGTCCTCCAAGTGATGTCATCTGGAGGACACGTATTCCACGTAGATCTTAAAAAAAAAAAAACCCCAAAAAACAGCTCGGCAAAAGCGGAAAATTAAATGTGATGCGTGGCTTCAAATCTAATTAAAATGCAGTCTTGATGAAAAACAGTTGTGAAGTTAGTGCGGGGACGGGGGGGAAAAATGACATACTTGGGACTCTAATCAAAACAAAGCATCAGCGCAGATACCTAATGAACCGAACGCTGCAGTGTACTGTAGTCTTTCTTAAAGATCAATTACACTAACAATGCCAGTGTGTATCCCTGCGTAAGTGAAAAACTCTTCACGGTACATCTAAATCCCCAGCGGCTGATCTATCCGCTGTCTCGCGGTGTGCATTTATCAGTTAGCTTTTGCCATGTGCTCAAAAAAATGAACGCATATTTCCATTTTTGTCAGTAAGACCAGCACCCAACAGGAAATACAGGCCTGAACGAGCGCACGCGCACATGGCGGGACACACGTCACGGTGCAGAAAGCTTTTCAGGCACAAGAATGGCCTAAATAATAATCAAACACTATGAGCCCTTTCCAATAGTCCTGACTCGGCGAGTAAGAGGAGCACACATCTGCCTCACATGATAACCATTGATTTCCACGCCAATAGATTTCCATTCTCCAGTGTCCCTCTCTTCCTATGCTATACACTCCACCACCAGGGAGCCTCGTTGAAACAGCCCTGTTAATGAGACACACTGCCAGGCAGAAAGACTTCAAAAGAGCAAATCAGCAACAGGGTTTAAGCGTCCAAAAAGAATCTGGCAAGCTTTATGAATTTATGAATGTATTAGTCATATTCTTGAAACTTCAGAGGCTCCATGGAGAGAACGTGAGGTTTACACACATCCCCACAAGCATGAGCGTACATGGCAAACATATTTCAAGACGCAAAACCCGCTTGGACCGATTTAAATGCATCCTTGAGGAGCAAGAGGACTTGTTTTCTGTTGAGCGCTAATGGGCTTCAATGAAGTGAGGATCATCCATGTTTAGAAGTCTTGAAATGTTCTCGGTAAATGCCATAAACGCATTACACCTAGAAATTCAGCAAGCGAATGTTTTGAGACATGACCTTTTGCTGGAGTGCTTATTAGGGATTTGTTTTGCCGTCAAGATTAGCACACAAGCTGGAATCAAACCAGCCCTGATTTAAAATTGGGAAGGTAATGTAACACTGTATTTATATTCTCTCCTTGAACACCCAGCAGTCATGATTTGTGTCACTGTAAAGTCATTTCTGTAAAAATCTTGAAGGACACAGCCAGTGGTTTCCACTGACAGCTGAAAAGGGGAAAATTGCAGGTCTAGTGTGTGAGTGACTGAACCGACAATTAAGTGGATGTGTCTAGGAAGGATACAGGTGAAATCAGGAAGTTATTTCCATTTTACATCACCATCAGTTGCCATAGAAACAAACTGTGACCACGGTGGCTAGATCGCAGAGAGACATTTCACACTGATGAAGAGGAAACATTAGGCTCTATTGAAGGGAGCAAAATGGAAAAGTTGGCAGATGCTTGCCTTAGATATGAGGTATAATCGTAGCCTATTTCATAATCAATGCAAACTGATTTGCGTTAAAGCAGTAGTTTGACATTTTGGGAAATACGCTTAGATGAGAAAATCAATACCACTCTTATGTCTGTAGGGTAAATATGTAGGTGGAGCCAGCAGCCGTTAAGCTTAGCTCAGCATAAAGACTGGAAACGGGGCGAAACAGCTTTCCTGGCTCTATCCAAAGGTCACAAAATCCACCTTACTGGCATCCCTGACGCTCAATTAAAAGGTTATACCTTGTTTGTTTTAATCTGTACAAAAAAGGACAATTTATGGGGGTTGTGTGTTGGACTGTTTGTTGGCCGGGACCATTAACTTCCTGGAGCCTCTGCTGGTTGCCTGGTAACTGGTCTGGACCAAGAAACAGTCTGGCCTTTAACCCCCTTACTTAACCACAACATGCTGGTTTTGGTACGTTTTAAACAAGCAAGATATCAGTTGTTAATGGGTGAACTTTAGATGTTTTGGCAGGTGGATTTTGTCACCTTTGGACAGAGTCAGGCTACCTGATCCCAGCCTTCGTGCTAAGATAAGCTAAACTGCTGCTGGCAGTAGCCTTAAGCTTAACAGACTGATATACGAGTGGAATCGATCTGCTCATCTAACTCTAGGCAAGAAAGCATGTTAGCAAATCAAAAAACGTCGGGGTGGTATGGCTTCCAAAATGTGTGTTTGCCAGTGTTGACATGCATGTCTCCATCTGATGCAGATACGGCATAGGGAATGAAAAATGTGTGTGTCTACCTGAAATATGTCTCATTTCTTGGGATTCCCCCTCAACATTCAGGAGTGAAAAATCACCGCATGTCACGACAGCAAGGACAAATATGTCGACGGGAAACTGAACTAACAGTGTGACTAACAGAGCGGGACCTCGGGCTGTTGTGATATTGCCCTGCAATTTTAAAAGCTTATTGGCAGCATGCAGAGAGCAAAATTACATATGTAAATGAGCTAATTATGTCAACTTTTCATTACAGTTACAATAATTGGAAATCACTTGATACATTTCCGCCAATCTCCAAATCCTTGGTTTTAAGCGTATTCCTCTACAGTGCGTTTATGCACAGTGGATGAAAGGCTTGCACAACTCCTCCATGATATCTCCTTCAAATGTTCTGCAGCCTTCAAGACACTGAGCCCTCAGGTTGATCAGCTATTCAGTGGGTGGCCCTCTCCCTCGATACGCCATCATCCTCATCTACGGTCCACTTTGATGATACACTGGTGACTGGGAGCTGCGGCGGGTCAGCGGAGCTTCTTTCGCTGCATGCTTATGGGCAAGAGACTCTTTTATCAACTTGGCCATGAATATTTATAACTTCACTTGGGGGTTGGGGGGTATACAGTAAGCTATTTCATCCCTGCTTTCAGACAAAATATCGTTCTGCATGAGTGGCCAAAGCAATGTATGTTAACGCAATGCTGTAGTCAGAACTGAGACTTCTTCCGACATGGCATGTCAAAGGCACAGCAGGACATATTGTTGTCTACGAGCCGAATAAAAGTCTGTGCAACTCCCTTCCCAGAGATATGGTGATCAAGTTCAATTGTAGTTTACAATAGAAATTAACCATAAAGGTGCTGCAGCATTTAGTCAGCTATTTATGCAACTCAGCTGTGCTGTGCAGTAATCAATTCGGGAATACAATTACTTCACGCAGGGATTTGGAAAAATACAGCTTGACTGCTGTTTGAACAAAAATGTAATGATTCAAGAGGCAATTTCTCATGTTTACAGATATTTGAAATCAATGAATGAAATCATCAAAGCCATTGTCAGACACTAAATGTTTTCTGTTTTTTGTTTTAGTCCGTCAAGTCTGAGACTTCTCAGGCAGGTTTCACACCGAGCTGAGAACCTTTCCGATTGTCTTCCTTTTCCTTGACAGCGTCATTCAACAAGGCTTCCGCTAATTGAATCCTTAAAATAAAGTTGGCTATGTGCCCCGAGGATGACTCGAGGGCTTCTTGCTGTAAGCCCTTTTCAGACATGGGATACTTTACAGTGTCGGCTTCATCCGTCTGTTAAATTAAGGGCCTGTTCTCATTCAGACGTAGGTGTCTGTTATGCAGATGTGACTCTTATTTAACTCTTATTTGCTTGCATGCTTTACGTAAAGCATTTTACCAGGCGTTCATATTTTCATTCTTGCATATGGATTAGATTAAACTTGAAAATGTGGGGAGGGATTGCTGGTCAGCGCTCTTAACGCGATACATGTGTTTTAATCGAGATGAACTGCTGCTCACTCACAGAAGTCTGATGTCACAAGCCCAAAAGCTTGTTTGCCGCAAAGATACAGCAAAGAAAATGGCAAAAAAACAACCCTGCAGCATAGAAAGAGTCCAGAAAGCAGCCCAGGATGAGTTGTGCAGGAAAGTGTCCAAATTCATCTCCTCCTCTGTTAACTGTTGGCTGTCCCTGGTTCTGTATGGACAAGAATCAATGTCCATCCTGACATTGGCACAAAAGAGAGCTTTAAGTGCTCAACGCTGGTCCTCAGGAGATGAGGTGGATCCCCTGTAGCTGCATCAGTTTAGTCCTCATCCTTTCTTCTTCCTTCTTCCTGCAGGGGTTTTCAGACACAGAATGTGTGTGTCTGGCTGTTTTCTATCGGTTTGTTTATCTTACCTCACAGCCATATCCCCAGGCGCCACAACAGAGAACAGTTCACTGTCTGCAGCTGATAAAACATGTAGCGCAGTGTGTTGTGCTCATTGACATACCTGAGCCTCCTAGCAATCTACTCTATCTCTATCTGCTTGCGTTCAGGGCCTCTGTGCTGTTCGACCAGTCCAGGTTGTTGTCGATACTGTATATATTCTCTGGTAACCCTTGTGGCTTGCTGTTCCTTTGGAAATCCTCTGCTAAGATGGCTCTTCTCGCTCCACCTTGCCCTCGTGATTGCAGCCCACTGAAGGGGGAAAATCCTAGTGAATTCTCCAAGTGACATGCGCCATAATTATATAGGCAGAGGCATAGAGAGCCAACAAGATTCACACCTGAAGCTTCAGGGCAGAAAATGGAAATGCATAGGGCTGCTTGTGCAAATGGAGAGAGCTTACGGGCTAAAGCGTAGGTGCAAAATGGCTTCCCTGTTGCATCACAGGCCTCAGAGCACTGAAAACAACTTCTTCTCTGTAGACTCCTACGACCAAAGCAACTGCAGGGGTACAACAAGCTGATATGCCTGGGTGAGCGATGTATTAGTTTGTGATCTGATCTGGTGAGAAGACAGTGGAGCTACTCAGCACTCTGCTCATCCACCACCTTGTTCTCTCGCGTGTTGACAAAAATGTGGAGGAAAAAAAGAGAGACAGGTGTGGTCGGAAGCCTGAGCATGACCAGGAGGAGCTGAGTGGATGACAAAACATATTCCTGCAGTCTACTGACAGAGGCGAACAGCTGATATTTGCCTGCCCGATGACAGCAGGTGGCATTTAAGCAAGTGTCCTTTCCATCTCTGTCACCTTCAGACGGGCTCTCTTTTATGCCAGAAGCTTAGCTAAATGTTTGTCTGGACCACAGGGCGACTGCTGACCTTGGAGAAAAAGTCTGTTATAGTGTAGGACAACAAACTTCCCCGAATTCGGTTTTAAGCATTCAGTTCGGACCATTTGGGGGCAGCGTAACAAGCTGTAAATGACTAAATTGCCTATTTATACATCCAGACACAGAGCAATTTTAAGGGGAGGGGAGCTCTTTACCAGCTAAGCGCTTCAATGTGCTAGTTGCTAATTTTTCTGCCGTTTGGTGCTGGGTGGGTACTGTACAGTCGGGGTTTCAGACTTGCTTTGCAGGGATACAAGTCTGGAAACTATACTGATGAGAGCTATGAGAGTGAACCAAAACAGTAAGGATGCAGGCTGTAAAACCAAAACGACTAAAAGACACTACAACACGAGTAGAGCTGATGCGAACTGCAGTCGGGTGATAACTGTCTGTGGGTTCATCCCTATGAGCGATCCTTTTCACGTTACACATCCCGTCATTTGAATTATTGTTAACATAAGAATATTGACCATAGTAGCTTTAAGTAAGATTTGTTAAAAATAAGAGACAAATTAGAAAGGGACAGCTTTAAGAGCACAGTTTGGATGCTCAGGATAAAAAGCACATGTACTGCTGTAACAGATGCCCCCCAGCCTGATGGTACCATATTGGACAGTTTCATTAAGTCTTCGTCTCCTCCAAGTACTTCATATATTTCATGTGGACCAAATGGTGTTTCTACAAATCAGATTTGGTCTCGACTTAGGGCACATCTGAATGCGACAGTCTTCAGGGATCAATAGAATGAGTCTCCTTGAGGCAAAGTGAAGTTCACTTTAATGTGCCTCCCTCAGGGTGTGGCCCCTTCAGACAGTGTACACGTCTCAGGACTCCCAGCAAAGCTCTCCGTCCCGTCTCAGCACCGCATGGCAAGTGTCGTGTCGCAGCAATAATAGGTTGTGCCTCATTGAGCAGGCTTATTGGATCTTCCTCAGAAGTGAGGTAAGTGGTGTGCTAAATTGAATGCAATTCATAGTTTTTGGGCGGAGGGTCGTTCTGCTATTACATTAGGTAAGAGAGAATTACATAGGCAGAGACAATATTGCAGCTGTTCAACCGTTACAACACGCTCGTGGCCTTAGTGAAATCACATTTCAATCACTCTCAGCGGGTCTCAGGTGACTCGCTGTCAATGAGGACAAATGAGAAAATTAAAATGACATCCTTTGATTTTAGGGCCACAGCCATCGCTAATTGACATGTTCAATTACACTAAATAATAAGAGAATAAAAATAAAAAATGGCAGCAGAAAGAGCAGACCCGCTTTACGTGTGCCCACGATGAACTTATCTGAGTCAGTGCAGCTGAATCCATCAAAGCTGACAACTGTATTCTGACACTACTAGCGCGCATTCACCCTGATTTTCCCTGCACATCAGTGGGCGCCGTTTCAGCATCTCTGACATGACTCTGCATATGTTCAAAACACAGGAAAGGAGCTCTGTAACGTGTCAACTTCATGTTGCAGTAGTCTACTGAAGTGATTGTTTAGCGAGGCTACTATTCTGTATGTGCCTTCATATTTAGTGACAACAGCAACTGGTTAAATAGAAAATAAAGTTTTCTTCCTGGTAAAAAACATATTGCTAATGAATACACGCTCAGCAGTGGGACACAGATGTCTATTTTCTTTTGCAATCACCAACGAGGGAACGCTGCTCCTGCGTACACTCTCCCTGCTCGGTTATTATACTTTCAACCTTGGGCATCTGCAAACTTGAATGCCTTGTAGGCTCCAGAATGAAAAAGAGTGAGTGGTGTTCAATTATGAAAACAACAGCAGCAACAACGGAGCTTGTGTATGCAGAGGAAACTCAATCCCCAACGCATGCTAATCTGTTGACACTGTGTGAAGAGGAGCATATGTCTGCTTGGAATCTTTCTGCATAGCGTCCTTGAAAGCGCCGCACTAAAGACCAGCTGGGTTTGGAGGTTTTGGTTTGTATTCAGTAAGATGTATGCTGATAGTGGCTTGGAAACAAGATTGTTTACTGGGCTATGTCACCATAGGAGGATTACGCGTCACAACAAAAGCTATCCCACTGCTGTTCCGTGCAATTCTAAGCCATTGAAGACATTTCGGAACTTCACTCCTGTGCTTTTTCAGGCCTTGCATGGACGAGACCTCCGCAAAGGACGTGAATGTTTGTTTCGAAGTAGCCACTGTAGAGCTACAAGGATGTGGCACCTGATGCGTCATCCAGAAAATTTGAAAATTGAGAATTTCCAAAATCCCTACCAAGCGGAGAAACTACGAGAAAGTGGAGAAAGTCGCTATTGGGGCAGTGTCTTTTGAACTTTACAATTTGATCAAATCATACAATTTGAAATGGGTCGTACAGCAGTTTTTCTCAAGTCATCACACGTCTTAAAGCAACGACTCCACATGCAACCCACCATTGACCACGACGGCGATGTCCACAAAATCGATCTCGCCACGGGCCTCCACGCTGGCCTCACAGCGGTACACGCCCTCGTCGGCCTTGGTCACCTGATGGACCTGTAGGTTGTTGTTTGCCAGCACCTGGAACCTGCCTTCACAGCACGGGCGAAGAGGAGGACAGACAGAAATACAGGCAGAGAGAGAGAGAAGGGGGAAACGACAAAAGAACAACAGTGTATGATAGAGAGAGAAGCGAGATAAGAAAGTTAGGAAAACAGCAGAAGAAAATTGCCATCTCCACTCTTCAGTAGCCAGACTGTCAATCTCCACTTGGGCACATTTACCTGATAAAGTCCACACAGATAAACACTCACGCAATTACAGTTCCAAACAGCCTCCTCTCTCCCCCATTGTGGCCACTGCGAGATTGGCCAGGAGTGATGAGGCCTCTATCTCATCCCTCTCTAGCAAAGATATTTATAACCGCGCATCGTAATTAGAGTGAAATGATTAAGAAGAGAAAAAAGAAAAAAAAAAACCTTCTTCTCCATGTTTCATCATCACCGTGGCGGCGAAGATTTGGATTTCAATTAAAAAACGTGACAGATTCAAGGGGTCGTTCTTTCTAATCAGTGTTCAGGTATGCATTTTGTCTTGGGGGAGGATGGGGAGGTGGCGCAGAGAGTCGTAAGTGAGGGAGGAGAAGAAGAGGAAATAATGAATCCGAGTTTACTGGTTCCCACTATTGCACCTGCCTTCTATCGGAAAATACTGCTACTGAAAGTGAATCTGCACTCTGAGTGCGTCTCTGTCTTGTTTTTGGCAAATTAAGCAGGCAACCCTCCTGACATTTAACACCAGTACCGCAACTGAAAAGGGTGGGATCAGAACAAAACTTTATCCATCAGGATTTAGATCAAATGGGACAGAGAATGATTGGAAAGGTGATTGGGAATTATTGCAGATTGAGTTAGAAGCTTAAAACGCACCCATTTGCTGGAAATAGCTCTTTCCCGAAACGGTGCTGTGTGCTGGTTTGCACATCAGCTTATGGGATGCCGCATCTGCGAATGTCACCAGCCAACTGCTCTATAATCCAATCCCTCAGCTTCTTGTTAACATGATTTCTGTCCAAGTTATACGCCTCGTCCAGGGCTGACGGGCTTTCTATTCATAGAAATTGATATCCTTGTCTTATTGTGAATTCACACAAAAGAAGGAAATAGCATTTCCTAGAGAATGGTATTTTTGGCACATTAGTGCGCCTTTCAATGAGAGAGAGAACTGGGCACATTGAGACTCGTGAGCATTTTTCCTCTCAATAATCAAGAGTATTTGGCAGGGTTACATTCAAAATGTAATCCTTTGGAGATTGCTGCTTACTTGCAACTTTTGTAACCAAAATCAGTTACACAGTTTGCTAATGCTGAGAAGTGTTGCATGGAGTTACTTTATCAATTACTCAACACTTACCGTACTGATTATATTACAAAAGTCCCTCTTTTGAGACCCACTCTTAACTTTTTCTCAATAACATTTTCTAAACTATCCTTCCAGAGGGTACCTTTTATTATTTTTTTGACAGCTGCTTGGGTATAACTAATAGTATAACAAAAATCATTATTCTTCAAAAGAACCTCAAAGCAAACAAATTATGAAAATAATAGAGATATAAATAATTCAAAAAAAGACAAGCAAATTGATTTTTAATTATATTAAATGATCTGCCATGAGAATTCAAATTTAGCACCTTGCAACTCCATCTATCCATCCATTTTCTGAACCACTTTTGTATATGTTTTAAGTAACTCAACCAGTAATCACCTTTTTCCTTTGGCAAAACAATGTGGACAGCGATGGAAATTATCCTCCAACTTATCTCTCACTCCATTCACCTCTCGCAAAGACTTAAAGTAAAGGAGAGAAAGTCATATTGTGATCTGGTTGTGAAAGAAGGCCGCGAAAACTTACTGTGGTGCTCCTCAGTGATCTCTTTGTCCTGGTAGTACCAGACCACCACGGGCACCGGCGAGCTAATGACATCACACACCACCTCCGCCGTCTCGCCGTGGCGGAACTCCTGCGGTGACTCAACATCCCGAAACGTCAGCCTCTCTGAGAGATCAAACAAGATGGAGAGGGAACAGCTTATTTTCTGTCTTTTTTTTTTTTCTGCGTGTATTCAGAGCAGACAATTTATTGCAGGTCTGAACATCAAAAGGAAAATAAGAAAAAAAACTGCTGTGCTCTTACGGCCCAGTTAACTATGACTGTTTTGCGACATAATTTACTGTGAGGGGTTTGGAAAGTTGCTTTAAGATACATTTCATACCAATTTTCTGTCTGGGTTGCATCCCACAAGTTGAGTGTTTGCCCTTTTAAGGTTGTTTGCTAGTTCTGTTGATAACGCAGGTATAAGTGCTGGGATGGCCTCTATTTGGCCACCTGGCAGCATGCATTGCTGTCCTGAAAAGCCCAAGAGCAGTGTTTCCTTGACAGAATATACAAGGCATGTGTGTTTGCACCATATAAATAGGGTTCTTTCCACTAAAAAGAAAACTTTATTTTGTTAATATTCAATATTTACGGTTTCTTTTTGGGTATAGCTTGCCTGTGGGAGTCTACAGCCATGCTGGTGATTACAGTTCATTCTAAGGGGGGCCTGAATGCCTGTACAAACTTTAATGGCAATCCATCCAATAGTTTTTGAGACATTTTAATCTAGACCAAAGCGGCGGACCGGGCCAACCAAATGATGGAGAGACCAACATTGCCATCTATAGCAGCTGCAGTGGCCAAAAGCTACATTATTAAGCCCAGCTGCCATGTGATGCCTCCCAATTCAGACCTAACGTATTAGGAAGCAGGCACATGAGAAACAATTTAAGGATAGCATTAGCTCACAAAATCAAGTTTAACAAAAGCCAAGTCCTGCTCGGACTGCTTTCTGGGACACGGATGAGGCGACTCTGGTGAAACAGCACAGTCGACAGAAGGGTGGCCATTTTACTTGCTGCCAATCACAACCATGACAACAAGAACAACAAAATCAGCAGAGATATTCTGCAGCCTCACTGTCTGCCGAATTAGACCGGAACACCGAGGCGGCCTTTGATTCACTCCATCGTCACTCAATAACCGATCCCACTTCGTGCCACGCGTCCTCCCTCTTGACAAACATTTGGTGTTTTGACAAATTGCTTTCACGAGGACGATGTTCTTGAACCGGCACTCCTCCACAATAAGCACGTGGTCCCTCTTCGAACCCCCGCTCTTGTTCGGATAGTCGGCTTTGATGTGCGCCCGGGGCTGGCGCTGCTAGCTCTGCAACCACCTGCTATCGTCTGCATGCTGTATTGTGAAGGTGTGAATAAATCAAAGGAAGCTCCCCCTATCAGTCCCTTCTGTTAGCGGGGCTTCGGCATCAGCATTCTGCTGTGTGATTTATGCCAGGCTGCTCCCTAAAATGAGCATTCTCTCCCCAAATGTGAATGTGCCTGGCGTCTCAGTGTCTTCGTTGCCTTCAAGGATGCCTGTGCATGTTTTCTTATCAATTCCCCCCTTGTGCTCGTCTTCTTATTCCCAAAATCTGTTGCTCTCCCACTCCCTCTGTCTCCCCTTAGGTTTGGACACTTCTGGTGTCAGTGGTTCCTTCTGTTTGCATCCATTTCCTTTCCCTTTTCTTGTCACGCTGCTCTACATAAAGAATCAGTAAGGGACGCATCCTGTCTAAAGCAACACTTTACTGCACACTTGACACTGGCGGACTGAGAATATACTCAGTGCTCCCGAGTTGTAGTCGTTCGCCTACACATCACTGCGAGGATAACTGTCTGATACATTGACGAGCCAATTTGCCTGGACCTCTCTCAACTGAGACCCAGATGTGTTCCTGTCTTCGCAGGCCAATTTGGCTGGTTTTGGAAAATGGGCTTATGCACCATTATTGCTTTGTCATTTATAAACTGAGGCGAAATTAATGGAGCTGGCTACTACATTACACTGGCTTACATTACTGTGAATCTCCAGTCAATATGTGTGGCTGCAAAAGGCACCAAACTGCTGCAGACAACTCTAAGCAATTTTCCAAACTCTTGCTGTCAGTGAACTCAAGCTTTCATTCAGGGAAAACTATTTAGATTTCCATCTGCTGTTTAGGCACAGCGACGACAAGCTAAACGCTAACGTCATACTGCTAACGATGATGATGATGATATTGTTGAGGCTGATGTCACTGTCATTCGCTTTGGACGTTAACCAAATTATTAGACAAACTGAAATTGGTACGTGCACACCAAAGTCCAGGCGCCCCCGTTTTGGACTCAAAACTGATCTGCCACTCCATGTAGCATGATTAAAACAGACCATCATGGAGACGTCAGCGACTACTGGGAGGATGTCAACACTTTCCCTCCCACAGGTCATAAATCTTCATGTATAACATGTTGTAGCACAGCGGCCCATGCACGGCGGCGAGGAGTCCTCGCCTGCTCCGGCTGTGCGCTGACAGAATGGCTGGCTGGAGCTTTAGCCAGGTTTTCATCCGCATGCTGCTCGTGCAATCTACACCGAGGGCCCGAGTGAGTGACGCCTGGTTGCCATGGAAACAATGGTTTTAGGGAGCTGGTTATGTGGTGAATGAGGCGAGGGCTGAGTGGTGGCAGGTGTGATTGAGGCTGTGATGTCTCCCCTAATGGTTTACTGGGCGAGGATGACACAGCAGGTGATGATTTCCAGAGTGAGCACACGTGTAATTGTGCTCGCACGTGTGCGTGTCTCGGAATAAAACCCCCGTACCTTGAAGTTTTCTCCAGTTAAACTTGGGGAAGACTCCTGATCAAAGTTCCAGAGTATCTGGGTATTTGGGTTATTCACTTATTTGCTTGGCTCTTACGTAATCTTTTTTGTGTGTGTACCTTCTGCATGCATTACAATGTTAATTCACCGCCTGTGAACAGACGCCGTTGCAGGTATTGGGAAATGTTTCTTTTCTACCTAAGCACAGTCCTAGCAAGAATTGTAGAAACAGACTAATCCGGGTTGCAGGTGAAAGTAAACAAGCCTCAAACTGTGCTGGCATCTCACTTGCAAATGTGCGCAATCACATGGTGTTGCCTGTAGATAACTTTACTTTTTAACATCGTTCAACCAGCATTTTCTAAGAAATATGTCCAGGAGATCCTATAGAACCTGTTACATACTGTAGTCATCAGACGCCATTAAAATAAAGGTTATAATCCTAAACCTTTCACCTCTTTTCACCTGCAAATGACCAAAAGCAGACTTGCTGGGCTAAAGTAAAGATGTTCTTACTGCACAGACCTTTAACATCCATATTGTTGCTGTCAAGTCAATGCAATTCAATACAACTTTATTTATCCCTGTGAGGGCAATTGCAATGTAGGAACCCAAAGTCCAAAGCCTGCATCATAACCTGTTTCAAACTGGGGTTTTGGGACTTTGCTGACCACAAGTAACCCACATATCAGTGCAATCATCTGTGCAACCACAGCAATGGTAGTGTCACTAAAGGCCACAAGACATAAATTAGCTGGCAGATAAGTTCACACAACACTATTTAGAAGACTTCTAAATCTAAAATAACTTTGAGCGATTTAATTTGCAGAATCCTTAAATTATTTATTGTTTGTTGACCTGAAATTACTCAAATTTAATATATTGGATACTTAAATCAGCTTTTAAAACACCCACCATGTGTTAGGCTTTTGTAGTAGTGCAGTCTAACTCACCCTGGGTTGCTAAAAGCCCTATGGAGAACATGATCTCAGCAAAGTAGCTATTATTCTGGGCCCACATGGTTTTTCTAATTCTTGTCTCCAGCAAATCGCAGGAAAGAGCTGGGAGGGTTTAAGCTGCAAGTCTTGCTCAAGGACACGCTAACAGAACAAATGGTGGTTAATTCACTGCTCGCTGTGAGGATGGATCCTGCAGCGGGGCGGTCCCTGTAACCACTGAGCCATCCACGCCTTGTGACATTAAGTTTTGCCTGAGAAATAGTGACGGGTCAGCACGGCAGGTTAGCCTCAGTGCCACATCCCTCATTATGCCTGGCGGGATCCCAGTCCCATGGCATTAGTAGTTGTCATTATGCTTTAATCACAAGAATGAGCGCACACACTGTCGCAGGAGCTCGCACACAAAGTCAAAAGGTACACATGGACCGAAAATGCACTTGCCCACAGCTAGAGGTACCATTTCTAACAGCTTGTGGGATTTGAATAGGCTGGTGATCCCTGTGATCAAACGCTAATGCGAGAGGTTTATTCTCTTCTCGTCTCCATGCCTGAATCTCATCAGGAGGCAACCACAGAGTATCTGCATGCAAATGTGTGAATGTGTATGTGAATGCACATCATCTGTCAAGCTTACGGTAGATCTCCAGCACGACCGAGGCCTCCTCAGTATGGCCGCTGGCGTCGGTGGCCTGGCAGCGGTAGATGCCCGCGTCCTCGATGATGGCGTTGTAAATGATGAGCCTGGATCGTGACGTCTCTGTGTGGAGCGACATCCGCTTGGAGGGCACGATGCGCTCGCCCTGGGGGTTGTACCACTCCAGCCTCACTGGCTCGCCGATAGCTAGTTCAGAGAATCATCAGAGAAAGGGAGATCAAACAAACTGATTATGATGAGTACATTTTACTCTCTTTTACCAAGCAAAGGCACGACCGTATCAAAATGTTTGCATTCGCTGCTTAGGAAAGACACGTTTCCATGATTACTCCCACTCACAGCTGGGATCAATTCAGATCACTGAAATGCCTGAGGACACGTAATACTTCCTTTGCAACAAGTTGCCTGTAGTTGACTTCCAACAGCTTTTTGTAGTTTCCAAATTGGTCCAATAAGCTGAACCAGTCCCAAGATTACTTGTGAAAATATTGGATTGCACGGTGTGTCATTCGCTTCACAGGCATCTCTATGCATGAAGCCAGTCAGCCTGAAAGATGCTCAGCCTGCAGTAGGTCTGGAAACATAATACAGTTCGATAACAGCTGGTTTGTTTTCCCGCTTTGCGTATGCAGAGTCTCATGTTCTGTTGCAAATATTTTAGTCCCCTTTAACCAGAACTAAAACTTTTAAAAGTGTGCCCTGCAAGAGGGTGTCTGAGGTTGCCCAGTCAACAACCCCTGTACGGACTCCTGTAAACGTGCCACCTAGTCCAGTTTTAGGCGTTTGCGTCCTTGTCAAGCAGGTCAAACTACAGAGACTGGGGGAAAACAAGTGATTGGACAAATCGCTAAGACGACCTTCACACTGATTTCTCCATGTCTAAGTAACTAGTTAAGATTCAGTCAGACTCTTATTGTGAAAGTAATTTGATGGTTGATTCAATCAGATTATGAAATAAACTTGAGGCTGAGGAACCTATTGTATATTTTCCTGATGTGTTTCACTAAGGTTTTTCACGTCAATATTATAGGATTGCTGCTCGCTTTGGTCCTCTGGAACTTGCCGAGGTGTGAGATGGCCTGGAATTGTGTGATTATGTCATAATCTTAAAGAAACACATGTAGGCGGTCAATTGCTCGCTCATTTCCAGTATTATGCACAAATAATAATAAATTAAAATACAAACACAATAAACACAGAAACAAATAGCAAGCCTGATCAAAAGATAACTTAAAATGGCATCCACATGTAGCTTGTGAAGCATCAACTCATCTGGCTACTGTAGGGGATGATGGGGCCATCTGCAAGCAGCAGGTGTCCTTTGTCTGTAAATTGTGCCCATAAAGATGTCAGTGTGGGGGGCCATTACTTGGCCTATCAATCAGCCAGAGCCTTGAACAAGAGAGGAGATGGACAGAGGGTTGTCCGGTCCCTTAGAGACAGGTGGCTGGATTTTAAATAAGCTTACAGAAGAAGAGCACAAAACAGAAGTAATACAGGTTTGTGACACCCGTGTTGTGTTAAGAAAAATTGCCGTCCCCAGCGGCAACAGATAAAACCCAGGGAGAGAGCAGGAAGCGGGACGTTTGAATGCTCTCTTTTCCCTTCGGTAGCTATCGCAAGATGCCCTTGAGAGCAAAGCAGTTAACCTCCAGCTGCTCAGCCAGCCAGCAGCAGAGGGCTGTGATGGTTCATCTGAAGAGCTCCCAGGTGTCACTGTGAGGACATGGCCTGACGTGGGTGGGTACTGGATGTTGCCGGAAACATATTTGTCCAGCATGTACGGTAAATAGTTTATGACACAAATAATAATGTCTCCGTTTGATAGTGCACCAGTACATAAAGCCGAACGATGATAAATAAGCTGATTGGCACATTTGCCTCTTGACGTCTGCACTCCGGCTCCCGCTCACACCGCAGTGTGCCGGCACTGCTCATCATCGCAATGCCACCAGGATCATATCCTTGGCATGTGTGTCTGCTGCTCGTTAGCTTAATTGCCAGCAAATCTGATGAGGCAATCAAACACAAGCATTGCGAAAATCACATTACAGTACAAGCCATACTCCTCATCGCTCCGCTCTCCTCCGCACGTGGCTTCCCCCCGGAGCCTCGTGGCCGACGTGGGCGCTTGTGGGGAGGATTCTAGCGTCGCTACAGGCGTAGCATTGCAACGTCATGACCTCTTACCATTTTGCAGTCTGTGTGACGGCAGAGGCCGCGAAATATGTTGCAGTCGATGCAGCGAGCGTGGTTACAGGCCATTTGCTTCACAGATGATCTGAGAAGACCGGAGTGTGTCGCATGCTGCCTCGTTTCCACGGTCAGTCCCGCCTCCCTCTGTGTGTCTTTATAACTGTATGAATTGCTGGTGGAAACGTCTGTCAAACCTCTCAAAAATCTGCATGAACTCTGGCATTATTACCGATTCTTGGTAACGACTGACTCCACTGAAGGAAAGACAACGATCCCTTCTCAGGTGCTAGCAAAATGTCTACAGAGCAGCACGCTGATTGATAGTCGGCTGCTAGACTGGAACGACTGGAAAAGCACTAGTACTAGTACTACATCGGGTTGTCTCATTGCCACAACGCAGCTTCCATTAAATTCTGATGAAGTCGACAGCTCCACTTTGCTTCGCCTTTACTTTCAATTTCACACAGAAATAAAACCCATTTTTTAGCTTTAAATAATACCACGGCGCGCAACAACGCTTTGTTGTTTCAGACAGACGCTCGTGATCCTCCTTAGTTGTGAGGGAGCAATGTAAAGCAATTGAAATATTGAGGCGATCTAAGCCTCCTGCACAAGGCAGATTATCGACTAGCCGTGCCCCATGGCGCCAAAATTAGCTGAGCGCAAGCCGAAAACACTCCCACGTTCCCACGGTGGCTGGCACGGGAGACATGGCTGTAATTGATTTAGGCCTCCTGGGAAGCAGATAGCGGGAGCGACGCATGAGCTGAGCAGGGAAGGAATGGACAGCATGCATATGTGTGTTGCTTTACATGATGTCAACATTTTTGGCTACGCAGTATTGTCTGGCCAGTGGGTAAACGTAGGCCTACTGGGACAAGCGACGTGACCCACCCTGCTCCAGTTAGAAGAAAGACGCATGGAAACATAACAGCTGCTGGACTTCGTTTGACTACTGAGGCTGCCGGCGTAGCATTCTGTTTTATTTTGCAGCCAACACTTGGCTCTCTGCCACTTCAGTCATAGGGGAGGTTAAACACACACCTAAACACCCGTTTATCAACCTCCCTATTTGTTTCGCCATGAGCTCAGTTTCATTTAACACTGACAGGTGACCTGTTTTACATCACAAAAAGAATCTTGCTATTTCATTTGTTCGTTTGGTGACAAAAGCCCTTAATTTTTTAAAAACAGAATGCAAACATGATTACTTGAAAGAAACTACATGCTTGTTTTCTATGACTGGGATAGTTTGTGCTGACACCCGGTGATTTAAAAGAAGATGTACCAAAGATTTTTCTGGTGGTTTTGAAGAAACTACAATCTCATGAATCTACAGTAATAACTCTAGATTTTCTATTCACTGCATTATGTTTCCTTCAGCAATTTACAATTCAATTCAGTGTTATTTATGTAGCGCCGTATCATAAAGTAATCTCAGGGCGCTTTTCCATATAGAGCAGTTCTAGACCGACTATTTACAGAGACCCAACAATTCCCACCGTGAGCAGCTAGGCGACAAGGAAAAGCTGAAATGAACGAGGGGGCTGCGTACTTTCATGCAATGCTCGGCGGGAAAAGTGTTATGGCACATACTTCTGAGCACCAATCAGAGTGTAGCAACATCACAATCTGGTGACGCTTTTGCCTGTTAGCGAAAAACACTTGTTGAAATTTTATCAGGAATATTTAAGCTTTTAAGAGGCTTTAAAGGAAAGACAGACAAGGATGATGCGGGTAAAAAAAGGGAACTCAAAACCAGGTGTGATGCAAGCCTTCTTCCTCCAGGCTTGACCTACATTTGACCTCATTTTGACCTAAAATCGCTTGTTTGAACACCAAGTTAAAAAGGTGTGCTCTCTTGGAAAAAAAATGAGGTGTTACCCTGCTGCCAATTCTTCTGGGCGAACTTTTCTAAACGAGAACGATTTGTATCTAACGAGGGAACGGATATCATCCATTCACCTCTCCGCCTTTCCTCAAAGAAACAGCCTAAAACCCTGAATCAACAATACAATTGCCTTTCTGTGCCTTCTGGTCCTTTCTTTCCTCTAATCCATATTTATGTAGGTCTGATTCATACAATGGGACTACAAAGCCAAAAAGACTCTGCCTTTATTTATATGTTTGCAGGCTTGCTTCGGTTTCCCCGGGTGTTTGCTTTTTGCCTCTGACTGCTCTGCCCTGCTGTTGCAGGCCACTCCAGTTGGCAGGACTGCATGTAAATATGGTAAGAAATCAGGCATAGCGCGGCTGCCCGTGGTGGGAAGGCGCAAAAGAATGCAACGGGTGACACAGACACTCCCTCCCGTGCACTTTGACAGTGGATGGTGGCTACTTATCTCCCACCTCCAACACTCTTTTGCATCAAAGGCCTTTCCATTCTTCTCAGTTCTGTCGTTCCAGCTCTTTTTCCGCAATAAAAGCGTCTACCTTTGCCTTTCAGTTCCTGCCAGTTTGTTTCTGTTCACCTCTATTTATATACCCGCCATTCTGTCCTCCTCAGCACATGTTAGACCTCCACACCCCCTCGACGCTCCTCCCAGTGTGTTTCTACTCCCTTGGCTGTTACCTCCACACTGAGTGGGTTGGCAGGAGAGAAGAGGCAGCCAGCAGGAGGCGGGCCCGGGCCTGCCAGAGTGTGTTGCCACCCCATCGAGCCACTGGCACCCGCGTCAGGTTCCCTGTTATGGCTGAGTGTTGATACACCATTGAGAGAGGACAATGAAGAGGAGGTGGACGAGAGGGGCGGGGGCGTCCCTGTGTGGATCAGTAACCGCTGGGTCACTCACCATATGGGCAGCATGGATTGTGTCGTGTTCACTGTCATACAAACAACAAACAGACTTCACAACCATCTCTGACCTGCCTCCCAACACACACGCACGTGGTTCACCCATGTAAAGCGAATAACGTGTGGCATTTGTACCTGTGCAGATGAAGAACTTGGACTCGCCGACACTTATCTCCACTTTGTTCAAGGATATGGACACCTGCAGGGCGGCTGTGACAGAAGACAAAAGACAGAGAAAACAGACAGAAAAAGAGGAAAATGGATTAGTTATTATAGCCGAACACAAAATACAATGGACTCTCATCATTTGCTGACTGGAGAGAATAATACAAAATTGCTTTCAAAGAGCGTGCGCTTCTTTAGCATTGTGGCTCATTTCCTTCTTTGTACCAGATTATTTTTTTTTTTACCTTATCTGAGTACCATTTTCTATTGTATTTCACAATTTACTGCATTTGCGTGAAAGGCATTGTGCAGCTTACATCCGTGTATCCTTCTATATAAATACAAAGCTTCTTAGAAATAACCCACATTTGCATTTGAGACACATTGCCCCTGCTGAAAAGAACAATTTATACATTTATATCCAAACTTTAACTGCTTTCAAAGTTACTGTTCAACAGAACTGAGCTGTTTCACCATGCAAAGCTCTGAGACAGGTTGGCTTGATAGCTTCTATTACCAACAAGGCTGTTGGTGACAAGCTTGTCAGTTTCACAATGAATGAGATCCTTTCAGCCGGAGGAAATGCTATTTGCAGTGATCGTTATTGACAATGGTATATGTATTGAACAACAGTGGGATGGGAATAGTAGAAACTGAGAAATAGCAGGGATCAGTTAAAAGCTCCAAGCGATGGTGTTTTCCATTTGGTGACAAAATTTTGGCATGCAAGGTTCTTTATATACTCAATAACAGATTGAGAGCAAACCACACTCTGGTACAGAAAGAAGCTAAGCGTAAATGTCTCTGGAAGAACTTAATGACACAGTAAAAATTGACAAAAACCTTGCAGTCGGTGACAGTGCCACAAAATTTGCAGAGTCAATCTACAATCAAAGGCCATTTGTCTGTGCTGGTCTATTGTAAGGGCCACTATAACGCCACACAATGGGGGCTCGGGCAGACGTTTTGTAAGTCAAAGGTGGTCAGCTGAAAAGAGTGTGCACGATCTTGGCTGACATGAATTTGTCAAATGGGAGACACGGCAAGAAAGGCAGGAGAGGAGCTGTAGCCACGACGAGATTCCGACAACGAATGTGTGAGTGGAAGCACAGCAAGAGAATGTGTCTCGACGTGATGAGTAATGATTGGCGACTCGGTGGGGAGAGGGTCATTTTTAGGCCACAGCCTCTCGACGCAGTGGTTGTCTCACCACGGCACGGAGTGCAGCGAGATATTTGATGACCCTGTCATATCTGAGCACCTCACTCTTAGCCCTCAGCGCTGCAAGTCTAGTTAGGCTCAGACTCCAAGAGCACACACACACACACATCCTGTAATGGACGTTAATTCTCTCTACAACGCTGGAAACTCAACAGTGGAGCTCAGGGCGCCTGTCAATAATTGAGGAAATGATGAAATGATTAGCTGCACCTTCTCAGGGGGGAAGATGGCTGCAGCCAACAGCAGCGTCACACTGAAGCTGCTCTCCGGCAGTTATCACTGCAAGCCATCTGTCGTGAGCAGAGGCTGCCTATAGATGGCAGTAGAGGGGCACTGCCACCTTTTTGCCTGAGGAGGCTACATGACGAGGTGGAGGAGCTGCCTTATCAATTCTGCTGTGCAACCCCACTGTTTTAGCACTACACAGGCAGTAGCAGAGGCTCAGGGACTCTCACACGGAATGGATGGAGAACTAGTATGCTTATGAGTATCACATTTATGTCTTCAGTCATTAGAAAAACCCAATAAAATGTAAGTCTTCACACATGTGCACTTAGATCTATACACTCTTGCACAATCGCAAGACACAAACAGCAGCTGTACCAGTTGAACACAGGGCTATATCCTCATGTTCATGGCACACAATAAACATCTTTGAGTATACTTCATTTTGTTACAAATTTTCTAATGCAAACACACTATACGCTCAAAACTTGCTTAGAATTAGAATGTAGTATAGAACAGCTACTGTCTACACACACACACACACACACACACACACAGTTTCAAATGAATGCCAATAATATTCTGGCATTGATTAATCATGTCTATTTAACCCGGTGCCCTTCCACACTGCCTGCCTCTGACTTAAGGCAGATTCCAATCAGCGCTTCAAGTAGTTTAACGGTTTTCAATTATTAATTGATCCCGACCCGTTCATGCTGCATGTGATTGATCACGTAATAAGTTGCTCACAAAACCCAGCAGGCCAAAGGAAAACGGCCTGGGCTTTTTCATTGCTGTGAATCACATAATTAAGAAAATATAACCATTCAGGTGGCATATTTTAAGCTCAAATACACAACATTGCCCAGAGCGAATATACAGTACATTGACATTTTAATGAGAATGCTGACTGGATTTGAAATATGTCAAGGCAGAATTTGTTTATTTAACACCGTCTCCCCTGCTGGGGACACAAAGAGACATGCTAATTATATCAATTCTCAGAAATTGAACATTTTTGACTGCATTCACCTGCTTATTACAGAGCTTGGGTCAATATGTTATGAGCCTTGTAGCAATTATCTGCTCCAATTATTAGCTTCTCCAAGAAGCATTGGAGACGTGCAAAATAAGACAACAGACAAAAGCATCGATTGCCATTTGTAATGTGCCTGAGATGGTCGATACCATACATGACGTGTCAGCTCGCCTCAACAGCATTGAGACTTTAGTAATTACAGCATAAATGATGGAATTGCAAGTAAGGAGGACGTTTCCCGGAAAATAAAAAGAAAGAAAGGAATAACAGTCCCAAGCCTTTCAGCACCCATCAGTGTGGAGCGCAACATTTAAGCCCTAATTGTTCCAGTGTCTTAAATACATTTTTTAACTTGTCAGCTCAATGCAAGACAATGTAAATTTGTAAAACGAATGTTTTTTTTTTAATCATAAGAGTACAGCACAGCCTTGGTGTTCAGTACCCTATTCCTGCTACAGCCTAACATCGTCTGGTATGACCTGTAGTGGTTAACAGTTCGCAAACTTCAGATAGATATTGCTGTATAACTGACATTTCTGGGATAATTTGCTGACCTCACTGACTCTTCTCTACTTGCACTATTGTCACACTACATTTTAACATGTGCTATTATCCCTTATCTGTCCCCCATGGCTAACAGTGGCCACTGCGTAGCAGAAGATGCGTAGGCTTGCTTCGATACACCGACTACAGGCCACCTGCCCAGCACCAAATAGCACACAGACACACTTAATGACTAGCTGGTGAACAAAGTGGAGTATTTGGCAGCTAAATGCCCGGTACCGTGATATTATGCAACAGTTGTGTTTATAGCTTGTTACCTTGTGGAAAAAAAATCAATGCAGGTAGTGGCCAGCACTCAGTCCAGGGAGAGATGGACTAATTCACTTTCCCTTTGATATGTGGCTTTTTTTTTTTTGTGCAAATAAAAGCACTTGGTAAAACTCGTCAGTTTGACATACCCCGATGCCAAACAATTATATTCCTTCAATGGAAGTCATAAAGGTCAGTAGTGGCGAAGGTGCTGACTCAGCTGGCCTGGAGACTTGACTCAGACACATCTGGGCCCATTGCAACAGTGTACGAAACTCGCCAGCAGCTAAGTCAGTGTATCTAAATCTAGAGCAGCCTAAAGTGGGCTAAACACACCGTTGTGTTTAGCGGCAGGCTAAATTCAATGTTTGAATGACAGAGTGGAGAGTGTCCAATCAGCTGGCAAGGAGAGGCGGATGCGATCCTCTAATCCTGTTCTCCATGAAAAGCCCCATCAAAGCCATGGCCACATAAAAACGCACCACAGAGAATGTGCCTTTGTGTGTTTGTACACGTACGAGCGTGTGGGGGTGTATGTGTACTGTATATATTCATTTCTGTGTGGGTGGGTGGGTGGTGTGTTTGTGTCTGTGTGGAAATGTATTAAGCACGCAGAGCAGATAGGCTGCGAATCTGTGGAGGAGCTGATGGGTATTCTTCCCTTGAACCACAGAGACACAGGGACAGTAAGACAAAGACAAGGAGTGAAGGAGTGGGTAGAGAAAGAGCAAAGGAAGGAAGGAGATAAAATACTAATTACTGTACTGTGCGTTGTGTTCACCCAAACCGGTGTGCCTCATGCATTTCTTCAAAGGTGTTAGGAAAGGCAGAAAAAACCATTTCCAAGAAGGAATTAGCTTAAAGTCTCTCAGGTGAGCAGTGGCACGTTCTAATGTCGGAGGTTTGTTTGCTAAAGGATAATTCCACTTTATTAAAACCTGGGTCTTATGTTCTAGCTTTGCTCATTATTTCTACTGATTATGATAACGCTGTGCTTACCAAATCCATTTTGATTTATTATTTGCCTCAAAGGGCTTTACAATTTGCACAACATATGTCATCTTTCTTTATTTAGAACCTCTGTTTGGATAGGAAAATAATAAATAAAAAAGGGAATAAAAAAGGGCAAGACCTCAGGGAAAGCGACAGAGGAGAGGTGGGCCGACATGCAGCAAATACTGTAAGAGCACACAGAGATAATAATAGCAACATTACAGTAAAGAGAAATGAATAATAATAGCTGATAAAGTGCAAAAATGTGGATCAGAGATGTTAAGTGATTACCAGGCGCCACGATAAGGTCAGATGGGGCAAAAAACGAGCGCTCAGACAATCGGACAGGGTGTAAAACAACACTTAAGACAGATTAGATAAACCACTTGAAAGCTATGGCAAGTGCAAATAAAACCAAACCAAATATAAAGTTGGCCTATAAACTGTGATGGATGTTTACAGTGGACCCTTTGGGTAACAGCTTAGTGAGCAGAATGGTATTATTACAATTAGGAATAATGGCCATAACTACAAAAAATGATTCCCTAGATGTATGCAACTGCAATTTCCACGTGTTTCTTCTACTGTTCAGATGCAAGTTAGTATCTCTGCTACGGTGGGATCACTGAATGTGACTGGACAAGCCATCATTCACAGTCACATTCCTGGAAGTTGCGTTGCTACGGTGAATTCCAAGAGGAATCAGCCTTGGATTGACTCACTGCTGCTTAAAAACAATCCCCCCCACAGTGACCGCATTACCCTTCAGGCCTTTACAGGAAGCACTGAATGCTGGGAAAAGGATGTATTGTTGCGTTTTGAACTAAAGCAGAACGAGAAACGGAGATCTGTGTGATAAGCCACCGCTCACGATGACCCGAGCCAGCGATGCAATGCACTGGTGAAATATCATTTGGGGGCAAGTGAGGAGTAAATTACGTTTCATAGCAACAGTCAATATTTCTAAACTCTTTTCACATTAATTTCCTCTGGTGCAGGCAGAGAAATGTGAGAAGGAGGACAGTGTTGTTGCTTGATTATTACAGGAGCAGGATATTTGATTTCACAATATATCGTAAGCTCTTGTGAATTAGCTGTTGCCGACTTTGCCTATGGATCCAGATGAAGCCTGTCAAAGCACACCTGTGCGTTTGCCCATCTGGCTGTCGGTGTCCCTACTCCTATATATCTGTCTGGCTGCATAACAAGCCTGCTTTCATGCTGGAGAGGAGAGTGCTGGTTCTACTCAGCCAACCATATCCAATCATGCCGACATACAGTACCAGACCACGTGTACAGTCTCAGGCACAACCCACAGCTACCTATTATCGTCCCTCTCTCCCGCACACCTTCTCTGTATCTCTGCTTTCTCGCTCACCAACTGCTTTGCGATTTATGTCTCCTTCCTTAAGCCTCTTACGCCTCAGGCTGCGGTGGCCATGACGGACTTCTCTGTATGAATATCCCGAAAGAATAAAGCTCCAGTCACACACACACACACACACACACACACACGTGGGCAGCAACATGCAAACACACAGATGTTTAGTTTCAGGCAGATGTGAGATGTTTCGCTAAGTCCAGCAGTAATATGTGAAGATATCACGGGGGCACTTATATGGCAACGCAAACTTTGCAGGCTTCATTGCATTTGCAGGTTTGATCAGTTGGATTTTTTTTTTTTCCCTTTTGACATTTGTGGCTCATCATATCGGCAGATTGGAGAAATTATGCATGAGGCCCTTGGGCCATTCAGTAAATGAGTGAAAGTCAAAAAGTCAAAAATACGACTGCATAGAAAGTCACCTGTGTTTGAAATCTGTGTGAAAAGGACTTTCCCTTAAAAGTATTGAATTACTTTTACTTCTTAATAAACGTCATTAGCGGCACTACCCTCCCTAAATCTTTTACGCTATACTTGCATTTATTGGACCAATAAATATTTTAGACCAAAGTTCTCGTTACGAGTAGAGGTAGTCGTAATTATGAAAGACACAATCTTTTCGTCCAGGTTTTTAATAATAATCCAGCCTACAGCAAGGTCCATAACAGGTCATAGAGCCCCCATTGTTCAGGTACCTTCAACTGTCTGTTATCAGCTCCTACTTCTGTGACCACGGGCTGGAGACAGAGCTTGTCATCTGTCATCGTGCATTGGATTGGAAACGCAAAACACATTTAAATGTGATCTTTGATGTAGAAACATCTTTTAATCTTAATGTTCTACAGGAACTCAAAAGCTGCACTAAAGACGCATTTGGCCTAAATTGTATTCACCTCTTTGCTGGGTCAAAATTCAGATATTGTCAAAATGACTTCATGATAGGCCATGAGGGGTAATATGTTTGATAAATATTATACTAATAAAAGAGCTATAAAGGCTAAATAATGACCTTAGATCAGTGATGGGCAGGTGTCGTTTGACTGCTCAAGAGGATCAAAAATTAGGTATCCTTGGGGTTTCTCAGCTCCAAAGAAAACCATGAAAGAAAGGCTAGCTTGTAGTGTTATCGGTAAGGTAAGTCAGAAGGTATGAAGCTGTCATGAGATTAACATGAGAGGCTGTAGGACAATAAGAGTAATATTCCTAAAGGACCAATGTGCCCACAAATCGATCACCAAACCTGTTGAAAGCCAGTCAGATAATTGAGGCTGTGTCAGAGGGCAGGAGAGTTGCCAGAAGGAAAAAAAAAACCTGAGCTCCAAACGGCAGTGCAATCATCAGCCATGATAGAAATAAGGGGAGTTTAACGGCCAGCGCTCCAATTCTGGTTTTCAATTGCTACCTTGCAATCAGAGCTTCAAGGTGTCAAAGGTGCTGGAAAGTGCGGGGAAGCGATTGTCAAATGGCATCGTAGCGTGGCACAGGGAACACAGGCAGGTTTACACTACAATATGTAAAAAAACATCCATAGACATCCTACCGTACCACTCAGACAGACTCCAGTATGACCTGGGTATTGTCTCATAGCCTCTGTCTTCTTTAATCCTCCATCACAGGGATGATTTCTATCCCAGGCTGCGCAGAAACTGGAGCATCACACTGTGAGAGAGTAAATCCCATTTGCACGGATATTGTGTTTATATTTATGGAAACGTAAGAAAAACGGGATCCTGTAAACATAGGTGCAAGATAATGGCCCTATCCCCGTTCCCGTCTCCAAAATAGAATGACGCTCCAAAGGAAATTTTGCAGAAGCTTTGGCCATTTCTTTGCTATTTTTCTGTTGTTTCTTGTTCTCTCTCTGTACCTCTGAGACCTGTGTCCAATCTTTCCAAGTCTTCTTTTTTTCTCACCTCTGTCACCCCACAATTCCTGTTCCTCGATTTCCTCCCTTTCATCCCCTCTCCGTCCCTCTGTCCTCGGGCTCCGACCCCTTTCTGCATATGGCAACATCAGCAAGCGGCTGGGAGAAGTCTGGGGCCACAATAAATCCAGGTACATCACTCAGGCAGGATGATTTGCTTCACACTGCCCCACATTTGACTCCTTACCCACACAGCCTTTGTCTCTCAGGACTGGGCATAATATCCATACCTCACCAAAGATGTGCAAATAAATAAAAGAGACTCTATCAACTTGAGTTATGATTTATCTTCAGATACTTTCATTAAGAACTGCATTACTATCACGTTTGATTTAAAACCATGCTCGGGCAACCTAAACCAAGGTGTCTATCCATCACCTCCCCAGTCTATATTATCAGCCTTGAATGCTAATGATGCGTTGATCAGGTGTAAATCTTTAACATGAATATGAGAATTTCATAATTGGAGCGGCGCTGACGACGTTAATGAGACACTTGAGCCGATTCCTTTCCCAGCATTGTGGCAGTTTCTTCCACGTATTAATAAGGTCATCCATCAAGATGAAAAGGTTCCCGTCAAATAATTATGGTAATAAAGTCAATTAAAATGACCGGGCATTTTTCTGAATACAGACAAGCTAATTAAATATATATTAATGAGAGGCCGCCCCCTGCCACTTTAGTGTCGCTCAGCAATGCTTCAATGTGGACTTTTTCCAAACAGTGTCCTGGAGGTCAACAGAAAAAGGCCATTTTAAAGTGATAGGTTAATGTCATTGGCATGTGTGGCATCAAAGGCTAATCAGACGTCACTATTATTGTAGCATCGTGGACAGACACGGCACTTATATTAATAGCAGGTACACGGTGTTCTGAGCAGCAGCTGAGAGCTGGTTTAGAGGCTGCCACAGATTCTCATGGCTGCTCCAGCTGTGTCTTTTTCCCTTCCTCACACTTTCTGCCAAAAGTCTGGAAATGTATCAGTCGCACCAATAATAGTCTGGGGCTGACGGCGGTGGAGTCAGTGTGACTCCAAAAGTGTTTTATCTTAGTAAAAAGAATGGGCTCAAGCCGGGGGGGGGGGGTTGGGTAGAGAGGTTTGCTTATGATGATTCCTGTGAAATTCCAAATTTCCTGCCATTCAAACAAACATTATATATTGATCTAGCAAATACGGTGGCTGAGCTCAGCTGATTATTTCCCTGGCCCTCCATAAGCACACTGAGAAGGGCGAGCCCACGAGTGATGGGAGGCTTTCCGCTTCTGTGGGAGGAGGTGACTCGATTGAGTTTGGCCAAGAGTGATTCAGTAATAAAACCCAAAGGCCTTGGAGGCAGTATCTGATTTCCAGGCACCGCTATGAGGAGTCTCGTAGGCTGCAGGAGAGTGAAGGTCCAACATTTGTAAGAAGCAGACAGATAAGCAATGCAGTGCATGTTTACAGAAGTCATCGATATAAATAATCAGTATTTTCTACATGAAAGATAACCAATGTGACCAGATGAGACCTGGGTGACCTGCAGTTTTCTAATGTTAGACTCAGACAAAACTGAAGTTATTGTACTTGGCCCTGAACGCCTCCGAAACACATCATCTAAAGAT
Source organism: Gadopsis marmoratus (assembly GCA_036023855.1). Classification (NCBI taxonomy): domain Eukaryota; kingdom Metazoa; phylum Chordata; class Actinopteri; order Centrarchiformes; family Percichthyidae; genus Gadopsis; species Gadopsis marmoratus. The sequence continues at coordinate 320 of JAVQJF010044474.1, read as the reverse complement.
ATAGTTTCTTTAGATGGCATTGTCCTGGCATCCAGCGCCACCGTAAGGAATACTGGAGTTATCTTTGACCAGGATATGTCCTTTAACTCACATATAAAACAAACTTCAAGGACTGCCTTTTTTCACCTGTGTAACATTGCAAAAATCAGGCACATCTTGTACCAGGAAGATGCAGAAAAATGTGTCCATGCATTTGTTACATCAAGGCTGGATTACTGCAACTCCCTATTATCAGGCAGCATGAATAAATCCCTTAAAACTCTCCAGCTGTGCTGCTGTGTTCTCTTTCCTCCTGCTCTCACTTTCTCACTCTACCCTTC
>JAVQJF010044468.1:0-14765 GCA_036023855.1 Gadopsis marmoratus | reverse complement strand
TGGGGAGCGAAGGCTGGACCGTGTGGTCCGATCCAACAGAAGAGCTTCTGTAGCTCAAACTGCTGAAACAGTGATGCTGGTTCTGATAGAAAGGAGTCAGAACTCACAGAGCATCACAGTGTGTCGCTCAGGGCGCCGTGCTGTCTGAGCGTCAGGGCTAGCCAGTGTTTTCACCTCTGTTTTGTTGCGACAACATGTTCAGATCCAACAGACTGTAGCTAAGCTGTTGACACACATGCTCTCTGCTGCAGAGAAACTGCTGGGAAGAAGAAGAAGTTGCTCAGCCGGGTTTCGTCATCATTACCTACATGATCCCTGAGTTTCAGTATCGATACCAAAATGATCCTTTTTCAATAACTTACGATTTCTACAAAACCCCTTTTCATTTCATTATGTGATTAAAGTTGAGAAGGTGATCTGAGCAGATAGTCAGGTGCTGACTTTCATTTGCTGACAGTTTTCGATCCTCTGTGACATATTTTGGTACCAAAAAACTGTTGAATTTCAGAACTTTTTAAATTTCAAGAAACAAAAGCAAACCAAAGTGTCTGAAGGTGTCGTCAGCAACAAAAGTGTGTCACAACCCGGACACGCCGACAGAGCCGGCAATCACTTCCGGACCCTGATTAGACTGTGTTCATTAACACCACCTGTTATCACTTACCCAGGCTTCTGTATATAAGTCAGTGTCTGTCCGTTGTCAGTACGTCTTGTGTCCAGTGTTTGCTTGTGCTGGCTTGTGTTCTGTTCACACAATGAAACATACCGACGAACCTATCTCTGGTCTCCGGGTCGTGCGTTTGGGTTCTTCCTCCGTGCTCTGCCCTTGCGAGGCGTGACAGACTGTAGCCTGCGTCAGCTGCAACAAATGAATAAAAATTCTGTGATTTATCCAAAATACAAATTAGCAACGGATTAGCTGGATGATCAGCGCAGGCCTGGAGTATAACTTGTGAGACGCAACGTGGTCCAGGCTCATTATTAAACCGACCCCTGACGGAACTAGAGAGAGCATGAGAATCTGCTCAGGGTGATCCTGAGGCCTCGGGGTCAAGTCACTGACTCATCGTCCAGTCAGGAGGGTGTGGGAATCATCCTCAGGGCAGTTGCAGTGCAAAGTAGGGAAGAGTGCAAATATAAAATACCAATAAGGTGCAAATCCAAAATATGCACAATGCCAGAAATATACACAGGTTAACAGTGAGCCAAACCAAAATGGTGTGACTTGGATGGAGTGTGGACCATCTTTTGAAAGGCAGAAATCAACACGTGTGTTTGGCGGTCTGATGGTCGACTAGCACGCTGTGAAATTTAGTAAACAGTTAAAGACACACTAATACTCTTTTGAATTATAATGTCTGACTGATATTTGTTTCTATGAATGTTCAATTACCTCGTGAAAATGTCTTAAAATGACATTTGCTCATTTACCCTAAATACACAAATATTTTTGATTTCAAATGTTAGTCTGCTGTATGCGCTCCACATCACACTGCAAGTTACACTCTGGACCTCCGTCGCCTGTTGTGGTGTCCCAGAGTCCTGCTGGTTTGTTAATTTAAGGCGAAGCAGGTGAAGGTGACAACAGACTCTGCACTCACATCGTTCTGCACAATGAAGCTGAAACATGCAAGAGGTGGAACGAGAGACGCTTTGACCGGAGGGGCGACCTCAGACTGAACAAAGGCAGGTACCAAGAAAAGAAAGGGAAGGTTACAGTATCGCAGCCAGTGAGTGGATGTGACGAAGTGAGCATGTTGGGCTCGAGCGTCGGCCTCTGCCTCGTTCCCAGCCCACTCTGAAGCAACGAGCAGGCCTTCAGTGCAGTCACAGACAAGGCCGACAGTAAATCTGGAAGCCAATTACACGGCCTCGTTTAAATGGGTAGTGCTTTGTGTGGAGGTGGGAGGTGTGTGTGAACTGCACACCGAGAGGGAGGACAGCAGGCCCAGCTCAGACCTGGACGACAAATATTGGTTTAGTTTCACAGAGAGGCTGAGGGGAGGAGCCTCTGTTTGCACACAGATAGGCGTGTGTGTGTGTGTGTGTGTGTGTGTGTGCGTGCGTGTGTGTCCATGACCCCAGCACTAACTCTTTGACCCTAGTACGAATGTGCTGCTGCTGCATGGTGATGTGTGCAAAACCTCATCTCTAATGCGACACGATCTCCATTCTGTTCACTAAATGTTGGACAGCTACAGATGAGGTGCACTTTTATTATGCAGCTACTTCATTTGTCTGTTGTTCTGACTTGATCCATGATCAAACAGTAACAGCAGCTCGGTGTCCTTTGTACCTTGTCCTCTCCTCGGCTGCATGGCAACACATTAACAGCGTTAGAATATGGCTAAATGCTGGAGCTGCCATCCTGACTATGTGCACAGCTGTGGCTGGGATCTGCCAGTTTGTCTCTCATGTTATCAATGCTGCTTAGACTTGCGACGATTAGTCGAATTATCAATTAGATGACTGATAGAAAACAATTTTCATGGTCGATTCATGGTTTCAGTCATTTCTCAAGCAGAAACGTCAACCACTTGCTGCTTCCAGCTCCTTAAATGTGAGGATTTGCTGCTTTTCTTTGTCCTTTCTGACAGTAAATGAAGCGTCTTTGGGTTTTGGGCTGCTGGTCGGAGCAACAGAAGCAACCTGAAGACATCACTTTGGGAAACTGATTTTTTGTTTGACATTTTATAGACTAATCGATTCATTGTGAATATAATCGGCAGATTAATCAATATTGGAAACAGCATTAGCAGCAGCTCTGTAGCTGCTGTGTTCATACTACAAAGTCATTCTCAGCAGGTTGTGAGTGTGTTTACTCTGGAACAGTAACTAAATAGATATGCATACTAAATATTTCATAGATGACGGACACCATTGGCCACTAATGCATTTATCTTGCTTTTGTTGCGCTTCATCCTTTTATTTATGTTATTGCTTATTGCTTTGTGAGTTTCCTGTCTTTGCTTTGTCTGTCGAAGCACTTTGCAAACTCTGTTTTTAAATGTGCGATATGAATAAAGTTATTATTACTGTTATTGTTATTGCACAATGGAAGTAGAGGAGCTACTCACAGCTGCGAGTGTGAAAACAGTGCTGATGGTGGTGAGGCAGCTCCAGGAAGAGCTTGTGAAATACGTATTAAATCTATAGAAAAACAAAGCGTGACGCCAGAGACCACAGAGACCACAGGTTACGTCCTGATTTCAGCCAGTGTTGGTTTCTTCTAACCAGAACCACGACCCCAAACGAACCTTAAGGCTGGAAAATCATCTTTGAAGGCAAAAACGACGGAGGACTTGAGACTCCTGGCTCCTGCCCACCTGTCACTGTCTGTCATGGTCACACATTTGTATTTAGTCGCTGATTTCTTCTTACTTCGTATTTTCTCGCAGTACAGGGACGAACAAATGCCAGGAACAGAAATGATGAGGAGACGGTGCTCGCAATAAGCTGTTTGTCTTCCTGCACGTTTCTATGCTGCGCTGCTTCCTCTGCAGTTCGTCTTCTTCGACACGTTAACAGCCACAGAGACATGGCTTCCTGTTGCCTAGCTACATTTAAGAGTGAGTGAGTATGTTCAGTATATTTCTTACATCTTTCCGTCTGTCCTTCTTCTTCTACAGAACGTGTTGGCGAAGGCCTTGTATGACAACGTGGCAGAGTCTCCAGACGAGCTGTCCTTCCGCAAGGGTGACATCATGACCGTGTTGGAGCGTGACACGCAAGGATTGGATGGCTGGTGGCTCTGCTCCCTCCACGGTCGCCAGGGCATTGTCCCTGGCAACCGTCTCAAGATCCTGGTTGGCATGTACGACAGCAAGCAGCAGCAACCGGCCACGCCTTCCACGCCAGACCCAGCATCTTCTTGTCCCCCCCCCCATCTTCAGCGGCCCCTCCTTCCTCAGAGCAGCTACGCCAAATCAACACCTGCTCCGCCATCTGCCAACAAGCCCCTCCCATCAACTCAGTACACGTCTATGCACCCGGCCTACTCCACCCCCAGCTCCGCACAGCCCAACCCTGACTCTGTCTACATGATGCCCCCCTCCCACAGCCCCAAACCAAGTCCCCAAAGTCTGTACCAGATCCCCTCTGGGCCAAGTGGACCCCCTCCACAAGCCCAGCCAGGACCCCCCAGCAAGGCCCCAGCTCTAGCCCAGAGACAGTACCAGTTGCATAGGCAGGACATCTACCAAGTGCCCCCCTCTGTAGGCCCAGGGCCAGGCCAGGGAGCAACCCCAGCTGGGGGGACAGGAGCTGGGCAGGATGTGTACCAGGTGCCCCCCTCGCTGGATAAGAGGAGCTGGGAGAGCAGCAACAAGCCACTAGGCAAGGTAAGGGAGAAAGGAAGGAATATTATTGGATGGACATATGCTGTTAGTTTATAGAACATGAAAGACAGACAGACAGGAGGAAAGGATAGAAGCTTTACACAATAGAAAGGGGGAGAAATGGAGGAAAGAAGACAGAAACAGAGAGAATATCTTGCTGATGTCAGTTTAAAAAATGAAAAATCTTGAATACAGCATAGTTTCATAGTTCCTGACCTCAGCTGTGGGTGTTTTTGTATCATGCACACACACGCACACACACACACACACACACACACACACACACACACTTCCTGCTATTGTCAGTGTTTGCTGTTACATGTGTGTCAGTTTTCTGTCCAACCAAAAACCCGTCCCAGGTTTGTGCCCTGCAGACATTTGGCTGCTAGGTGTTGGATAAGAGTCCGTCTGTATCATCAGTCGTGTATCATCAGTTTTATAAAGGTTTGACAGAGCAGCAAACCCTAAATTTTTAAATTCTGGGTCTCACTGGAGAGTTTCTGGTCAGTCTTGTTTTTGACGTTCATGCTCCTGGTGGCTTTATTCAGACATGACAGGCCCGCTATGGAGCCAAACTTGTGCCCGTGATATTTGGCGCCTGGTGCGCGAGAGGACGTGGTGTCACAGCAGTGAGCGAGTTGAGAAGTTTAATCATTTGAAGTAAGAAGATTTTCTGTTTTCTCACAGGCTGAGAGTTTATTTTGCCGTTGAATCCTTAATTAATGACCATGGTGAGCGCTTGGGACACTCACCCCACTTAGTCTCCTGTGAACCTCCTAAATGTTCTGTTTAATGGCTTTAATTACCAGATTATCCATAATTATCCAACAGTGCACAAGTACAGGGTGACAAAATGTTATGTTGGTGCTTTTGGTCAATTTCTATTTGCTCACATTTGCTGTATTCAGTCTGAAGCATTTTGTAGGGGTGGTGAAGAAAAGATTCATTTAAGTATCGTGATTGGGTTCTTCTTGAATCGATATTATGTAATTATATATATTACTAATATATATGAATATATGAATTCTGTTTTATTTGCCACTGTTGTATGCAGTAGAGCAGTGATGCAGTCAGAAAGGCTGACTGACATGTGATGTGTGGAAACATGACTCATGATAAACTCATGTATTCATCCACGCAGTTGGCATGAATGAAACCTGACACTATAAGGAGGGAGCCGGTCGGATTCGGGTGAATCTCCCTAACATCACAGTTAATTACAGTGATATTGTTTTCTTTGAGCATAGGACACGGCGTCTAAAGGACGGGGAAATGTCCTCATGATAGAATCCCTTTACCATAGTAATTTAAGTCTTCACACTCCACATCACAGTGTGAAGCTGCTGCTGCTGATGATGATGATGTTGTTGGGTCCAGCTGCTCCTGAACACATGAGCACATGTTCCTCTGTGTGTCTCTCACTGCTTCATAATAAATGCATCATGCGGGAACTGGACTGTGTAGCGGAGAAATGCTTTATCTTAAATCCAGCAGCGATGATGTAATTGTGTCCTTGGTGCCCTGCAGTTACAAAAACACTATAACTGTATTTCTCTGGAAAAGAAAACCTTCTCCAACAGCGGCATTGGACACTGGAGGTGGATATGTGGTCAGACTGCAGCAGCTGAAGAAGCTCTACTTTAGAGCAGCTAGACATGAAGGTGGGAAGAGATGCTGGCTGCATCATTATTGGGCCGGGACATGCACGAGATGCTGTCCTGTGCACATGGCACAGCAGATATTAGTACAGGACAGCATGGCAGATGTTTGTACAGGACAGCATGGCAGAGATGTTTGTACAGGACAGCATGGCATGGTAAAGGCTGTCGCCATCTAACAGCAAAACTGTGGCTCTTTGTTCTTGTTCTCTTCCTCCCTGCAATATTTAAAACGGATGTTTTGTGCAGACCAACGCCACCAACTGTGCCTTTACCCAGCCCAGTACCAGGGGCGGTTCTGGGCTTTCGCCCTAAAATATTTGAATGAGTCTGGGTTCACGCTTCGATTAATTAAAAATTGCAATATAACAAGCGCTGTATAAATACAAGATTATTATTATTACTTCAAACACACAGTCAGCTGTCAAAAAACAGCATTTACCTCCTTTAACGTATTTGCTATAAACAGCTATAAATAAATAGCTGTAATTTAAACAATGTGTAAGAAACTAACTGGCTATCTGACTGAATTTAATTTCACTTCAGTGAAATACTAAATACTAAAAACAATAAAATTGACCTGTGCCAGATTTTAAAATAATAATATAATAATAATTGGACCGTTCAGTCGTTTAATGGTCAATCATGATACACACATATACCAAACACACACACATGAAATCACACACTGGATCCGGCCATCCTTCTTCCGATGGCAGCTGGAGCAGCGGTCAGCCTTCTGTGGCGACCGGGGACCAGGTCCAGTGCACATCCCTGTCTTGGTCAGGATAGATGCAGAACCGGGGGCAAACTTAGGGGTTCAGTATCTTGCCCAGGGACACTTGGACATGTGGGGAGCTGGACAGCCTCCCTCACAAACACAACGGCAAACACAACAAACTGCTCAGTTTTAAGCCAATATATAAACTCTGTTTTCACTCCGACCGTCCTGTTCACCAACACATTGGTTCATAAGCTCGTCCCGTATGTCCAGGACCTCAACACAGGGTCTGCCAACACCAATGCCCCATCACAGATTAGTGCTCTGTTTTCCCCAAATTTCAAATCTGTGGAAGTCTTTAGAATAATTTTAACGCAAGGAAGCATGAGGCCACGGATTGCTGTAGCACTGAGTCTGTGATGCTGTGACTAAATAAATGTAACTGATAGCAGAAACAGGATGACACTGACAAAGACTTTGTCCACATTATGTCCAATCCGCTTAGTAAGGTCACTTTAGAGATCAGTCTGTTTCCAACAGTTTGTTTCTCCAGAATGCTCATATTGTTGGGTGTAATGAATACTACAGCCTGTAGTAGGCAGACGTTTGATGCTGTTTGTAGAAGCTGGGCTCCAGATTGGTTGAAGTCTAATAGTGTCACCCTAATTAACTCTAAAAGCCAACAGTGAAGTCACACCCTGGGTCTGCGTCTAACCAGGGAAGAGAGAGAAACAGGGAAAGAGTGATGGAGCGATGTCCCAGAGGTCAGTATGTGTCCACCTGTGCAGTGTCACTACAGCGTTTCAGATGCTTGAATGTCCCAGAGGTCAGTATGTGTCCACCTGTGCAGTGTCACTACAGCGTTTCAGATGCTTGAATGTGTTTTCCGTGTGGAATTATAGGCTGCGTTTTTGAGTTCCCTGCGTGGCCCAATGTGTGCGGCCACTCGAACATTCCAGCCACACGTGACAGTTAAACGTGTCATTCCAAAGCCGTGGCCATTGATGTGCAGCGTACAGCCTCCCACCAGATGTTGAACCTGGCTGCAGGGATTCACTCAGACACAACAACATCGGTGAGGTGCAGCGCTCATGTTGCGCGATAAGGCCCGGCTGGCAGGCGGTGTTCCAGCTCATCCCAAGGGTGGTGCTGGATGGGGTTCAGGTCAGGGCTGGTTTTGTGCACCCACGAACCCTTTCTGGTCTCTAGAGTCCTACACCTGCGTACCCATATATGTAGAAGCTGCCACCTACCTTCAAAACAGAAGCCTTAAACTAAATTAATGTTGACAGACTGTTGCATGCACACTGTGTTCTGTGTTGTGTAGCACAAGATTCCTTTTCATTACTGGGACAAATAAAATAAACGAACCACGAGAACCAGCCACAGACCAAAAATCTTATTTTTTTCCTAATTCTTGACTTTGTTGTATTTTTCTTTGTGTCAACAAATCCCATGAAGCCAACAACGAATGTTTCCTACTTACTTACATTTCCTAAGCACTGTGTGTGCATCCCAGCCGGGTAGATCTGCTTCCTCTGAGCCACAGAGCTCCATTGTTGTCCAAAAACTATTAGACCACATCAGCGAGCCGCACTGTTGTTCCGCCATCACATGAACACACACACCATCCTGCTGCCCCAAATACTCACTACAGCACCAAATGTGGATTCATCCGCGCGCTGAAAATAGTCCCAACAAATGCAAACTTAGTAAGATTTGTCAGTAAACCTACAGCGGCCAGCTGTTTTGGGAAATGACTGAAACTACGTATTTGTGTGTCCGTCTTTGGTAGGAACCAATGGGCTCGGAGCTGTGAGCCACAGACAGGCTGAGGAAGCTGGAAAGTATGTGTCATTATCAGATTTGTTGTTATTTTAGCCTCCAAAATCCATTCATCCAAAGATCTGCCCTGTGTCACCACACAAGAAGAATATATGAATAGTTTATGAATTGTCCTTGAAGTCTGTCCTTGACCTGATGATGTTTTCCATCAAGGTCAAGGCCAAGTAGTTAGGAAGGACTGATTTAGGTCACGGCTGTGTTCACTACTGGACTTTCTGTTGTCATTGCAAGAACAAAGTGTGTGTGTGTCACATGCTTTGTGTATTTACCTTGCCGATGCCCTTCATTGTAATGAGTTGCTTTTATGCCCACTTACTTCCCCTCGCCTCCCTCGCCACACGCACACACACACCTCACTCCTGCCGGCTAGTCATTACGAGATAAGGAGTTCCCGCTGCGAGAAGACGCCACTCTCTCTCTCTCAGCTGCTGCGGAAGGGTCCAGCTGGGCTCCACACACCAAACGCCCCTTTGTAAGACGGTCCAGAGAGACAGCAGCCCGCTGCAGTCCCTCCAGAGGCACACGACTGTCTGCACACCCTGCGCAGGGTGACAAAGACACTGCGAGGGGTAACTACAAACTGTGAGCATGTGAGGAAAAAAGAAAAATACGACTAAAACGAATAAAACACAACAGTCGTTGAAGATTTCTGTATTGGCTCAGCAACTGTGTGATAACTCGCGGCCATGTTTCAACTGGATTTGTATTTTGACACACTGACCCTCTCCAGAGCCCAGCAGGTGTCAGGAGTGCATGTGTTCTTGATTTGTGCACATGGAGTAGCAGTTAAACAGTTAAATATGTGTGTGCATGCGTTAATGGAACATACTGCTATGCAATATTATTAACGGTATCTATAGGCAGAGATGTAGTTATTGAGTCTATTGTCTGTTCCGCTCTGCGGAGCGGAAGGTGGTGGTAAAACCAGAAGAAGAAGAATGGTATTTCTAAACCTGGGCTAGCACATAGTATACAATGCAGCGGTGTGTGTGTGTGTGTCGCCACTGTATAATGGCGTACCATTTCTGTAATTATGTAAATCAGTATTGGTGGCAATCAGCAGCTGTAATCCAGTCAGCTGAGTTCCGTGTCGAGTTGTCAGGCCTCTAATGGGAGGGTGGAACGCTGGCGTAGTGGTCTCGGTAAGAATCCAGAGCAGCGTCCTGTTTAACTTGTCTGTCAGGCGCATCCACAGCTAGAGGACAGACAGCTGGAAATGTGAACTACTATATAAATCAAACAGTCCCTGAAATATTAGACTGATTCCATATGAGAAGTGCACGTCTTTACGTTATTCTGATGGCAATTTAACACGTCTGAATGAACACACTGGTCACTTTGGCATAATAGGCTGTCGCATTAGGTCGGACCTGAAGTCTGAAGTGAATGCTGTCAGGTTAATGTCGTGTCACATTCACCACTCTGCTGCTTGCACTTTCTCTTCTCTAACACAAGCCCTGTTTTTACTTTGAAGCTTCCGTTAATGAAACTCTCTTATCATAATCATAAACATCTGCACAAAGTGCTGACCTACTCACGATAGCCTAACAGGGTTTTTTTTTTTAAATGTCAGAGTAGAAGCTATTGGATATAATTAGAAATGAAAGCTGTGTTAGTGTTACAAAGAGAGTGAGCAGCAGATGCTGTACGGATGGATATTTTACTGAATCAGCCTTTATTTGCTTGTGCTGACCATTATTTGAATACAAGCTTTTATTTGAGAAATGACAGGATGCTTCTATAGATGCACTGTAAGGTGTGATATGATTGATGTGGTAAATCAATGTGGATCAAGTCAGTGATGCACAGAAAATCATCGCGAGTTATTATTTTAATTCTCACCTCTAACACAAACTGTGTTTGGCAAAGCTTGGAGTTTATTTATCGAGTGTAGCATCTTAATGTTTCTTTGAAGACCGGGAGGGATCCATCCCAGCATCCGCTATTAAGTCCACGTAACAGAAAACAAACGATGTGTGTGAGGCTGCACTCAGCACCACATGCTGAGAGATTAACTGAAGACTAATGGAGTCAACACGGCTGTCTGGCACGCACACGCACACACACGCACGCACACACTCACACACACACACACACACGCACACACACGCCCACATGTACAGGACTGGTAGGAATTATTTTGGCTCTCTATTGTTCGTCTTATTTCTTTGTCCATTAGTTTGTTTGCTTCATCGGGATTTAAACTTCCAAACTAAGCCGACTGTGGAAAACTAGTATTAGCATTTATTAGTAATATTTATGAATAGCTTTCCATATACAATATATATATATTATTTTTTTGTTGAACTTACACCAGCATGCTTTTCAAACATGATGTCGTGACTCTCTTAGAGAGAGGAGGGGGGGGCGGGAGAGGGACAAACTCACCAAAATGGCCCCGAGGTGAGTCAGTCCACCTGGATTTTGCCAGAATTGCCAGACAGCCAGTTTGAGCATGCACACATGGACACACACACACACACGCACACACACCAGTCGTGCCATGTGGTGTTGGAATCCAGTTCAGTGGGGGGGGCAGAGTGTGTTGGTGCTCTCCTGGAGAGACGCCTCCCCTGTTAAGACCCCCGCGCTGCCTCTGTTTCCACAAAGCTGGCTGCCGTTCATGCTGTCCTCACTCTTTGTCCTGCTGCTGTGTGCTCATGGCCATCCGTGTTGTGTTGTTTTAGAGCTTCGTGGGTTGGGCGATTAATCGATTAAGTTATGTTTCAAGCTAAATTTGCCACTTTTCTTGGCCTTACAGGATAGTAAACTGAACACTGGAAAGAGTATTTATAATGCGAACTGTATACAGTATATATGTGCATATAACAACTTGCACTTGCATGTTCCACTGCACATACTGTGAATATTTAGTGCGCACAGGTAGTTGTGATGTATACATTTGTATGAGTAGACTACACCTATGCATGCATTTTTAAAATCACATGCGTGTTCATGCTTCATGCACTGCATGTACAGTATACATTGCATATACTGTATCTTTGAAATGGTACATTATAACATGTCTTTCATTTTTAGTTTTTCCTGTGTAGATAATTGATGAACTTTTTTTTTCAAATAGAATAAAAGAAGTAAATCATTGCAAATAAGTCTTTCAGTACATAGAACACAATAAGATGCGTGAACGAATGATGAACTTAACATGAAAGTACAAGTACATGCCGACGAAATAGCTAAAGAGTTTGAGTAGCACAAAATCTTTTCTATCCACCGAGAAGCGAAGCGATGTGACTGCACACATACAGTATCTAATGACCAGACGTTTGGGGCTTGGATCTTTGGTAAAACCTCTCCACGCTGCTGACTGCAGTCTGGATCTCTCTACTAAAACCAGCAGAACCCCAGACTGAGAGGACTGCATGGATCTGGATGTGAAGCAGCCCAAACCACCCAACCCTCCTACTGTAATTAGTCCTCTATCTATGTTTAGTCCTTTTTTCTTTGATCTCCACATCTGTGCTGTAAAGATTGATTCTTCTGCTGCAGCTGCATGTATAGAAAGTCTATTTGTGTGTGTGTGTGTGTGGTTACAGTGGTCATTTTGAAGCTGGACATGATAATGTGCTGTATTTACCACTAGATACTATCATCCTGCTTTTTGTTTCTAGACCAAAGCCCACGTCTTGGTTTCTCGCCGTCTATCATTTTCTCATCAGTGCAAAGCTGAGAAAATGAAAGAAAGAAAGGGGAGGAAGAGCGGGTGGAGGGTGGAGGGTTGCTCAGAGCGAAGGTCATCTGTTGAACAATGACTCCTGCTTGAAGGAACAAAGGCGTGAACATCCCAGCTTGTGCCACACAGAATCCTCCTTCACTGACTCCTCATAAATAAATGTGTGTGAAGGCATTTATGTGGTTGGTAGGTCAGAGTATCTGCAGCTTTTACGAGGCAACTGATTCATTCTGAGACCGCGACACACGGAGGATGTTCACCGGTGGATATGTAGGTCAGTAAATCTGGACGTGTATGGCCGTCCTCAGGCCAGAGATCTGTGAAACCAGGCCATACAGGGACTGGATACAGCTGTGTGCTGGCTGCCATTCATTCCTGCTGCGTGCAGGTAGAGCTGGGCTGTGTATTGAGCTTCTCAGAGCTTAAGGAGGAAACAGAAAACTTTTCCCGACTGGCGTTTCCTGGCGTTTGGTATTATTGGCAACATGGCTTCTGTCCAAAGCAAGAAACAAGAGTAAGAATCCCAGTTTGAGGAAGAAACCCTGATCTCAGTGCTGTGATGGAGCAGTAAAACACCCGGTGGTCTAAATAAGTAGGCAGGTTTAGTTCCTCACTGATCTAGTAGAGAGGATGCTATCTGAATGACGGTCTGGAACCTTCTCCCGGAGCACTCTCCCTCTTCACCTTATTTACCTCTTTCTCTTTTCGTAGAGCTTCCATAGTCACTCCAGTTGTTCCACCGTCTGGCATTTCCTCTAGGATAGCTACCGATAGCTACCGGGGAAAACAAGATCCAATCCTCTTCCTGTTTTGGTTGCGCACTGGTCGGGTCACTTCCCTTGTCGTACCCGGTGGCAGACAGAACACAGTGAAAGCGAGGTTTTACAGGAAACCAGTCTAAACACCAATGGTGTCATTATTCTGTGCACGGTGCAATCAACATTCACTTCAAGTTAACGCAGAAATCCCGTTTTGACTATTTAAGAATCAAAGTCAAGACAGTCACTCCAAGGTATTTTAGAGCCGATCCAATGCAGGTGTCAGGTACTGGTGTGTGCATGTTCTCTACATACTTTAGAAACCTTTAAAAGGATGGCAAGGACCGACATGGAGTGACATTCATGTTGACAAGGGAAGAGCCGCCCTGGAAAGCAGTTTATGAGGTGAGATGCCTTGGTAGTAGGCAGTGTCCTACAAGGTATGTAATGTCTGCCCGTAGCAAAGGAAAAGCAAATTGGTCAGTGGACGTTGATCACTTCAAGTTTAGTGCATCGGGGTGTGAACATTCACAAGTTATTTTGGGAATGATTTGACATTTTGGGAAATACACTTAGTCAGATGCAGATTCATACCACCCTCATGTCTGTACAGTAAATATGAAGCTAGAGCCAGGAGGTAGTTAGCTTAGCTTAGCATAAAGACTGAAAGCTAGCCTGGCGCTGTCCATCATAGCTAACAGAGTTCGCCAGTAAAGCTCGCTGAACACGTTGTATCTTGTTTGTTTAATCTGTACAAAAGCTGTGGTTTCACAAGAGGGAATATATGTATATATATATATACATATATATATATATATACATATACAATATTATCTTCACCAGGTGCAGTGACGTCTTACCAGCAGATTCAGTTACATCCCTTTTTTTACCTGCTCTCATGAACGTTGTCAGTTAAAGTGAATCCTTCCTGTGGAGGTAGAGCGGGTCGTTCAGTAATCCCTGGCTTGGCGGTTGTCCACATGTCCAAGTGTCCTTGGGCAAGACACTGAAGCCTTAGTTGCTCCCGACTGAGGCCAGCAGAGAGCTGCATCGGTGTGTGAACGGGGGAATGAGACCAATCTGCAAAAAGCACTTTGAGAAACCGTTAAGTTCGTTCTCTTTCTTAAGGGCATTGGACAGTGTTATCAAACCTGCAGCCAGTATTTGGACAGGTAGGAAGCCAACTTCCTGCCCCCGACTGCTAACATTTTGCCAATCAGTTAGATGACTGTGCACCACAGCTGCACTCCACAGTATGACCACTCTTTCAGGGGTAAGTTAAGTAATTCGCTGTTGGTCACTCGCTCAAATTCACATGTCGCGGGTCACCGAGGCTGAACTCGAAGCCAGACCTGAATCCACAGAGTAGGATGTCTCTAGTGGTGACCATTGATCCATAGCTCTGATCTCCTAAAGGGATTAAAAGGCTCAGCAGGCGATTACTATTACTAGACCCACACACACACACACACACACACACACACACAGGCACACGCACACACACAGATCACTTAGTGTTAGCGTGTAAGTGTGTGTGTGTTTTATAGGGTATACACAGACAGGCGATCAATAACATCGGTTATCAATCTGACGCAGGGCTGAGGTCTGTGTGTGTGCCTGCGTGTGTGTATGTGCGTGTGCCTGCATGTATGTGTGTGTGTGTGTGCGTGCGTGCGTGTGCCTGTGTGTGTGTGTGTGCCTGTGTGTGTGTGTGTGTGCGTGAATGAGTCTGTGTGTGTGTGTGTGTGTGTGTGT
>JAVQJF010044465.1:0-21670 GCA_036023855.1 Gadopsis marmoratus | reverse complement strand
CACACACACACACACACACACACACACACACACACACACACACACACACACACACACACACACACACACACACACACACACACACACACACACACACACACACACACACACACAAGCAGCTTTGTAAGAAGCCACTGAAAAACTGGCATTTACAAAATAAAAAAAGATATCATCTGAAAGTGTGACTGTGTTTTCCTTATGAGTGTTGCTTTTTCTTTTTCTTCAGGGAATTAAAATGCAAAGTTTCTATTTGAGCCGCTTGTTTTGTGAATGAAAACACTAGCGAGGACGGGAGCCAAAAGGTGGCAGCTTCCGCCCTGTCTATCAGATCACTTGCAAATGTTGTTTGACTCCTCAGAGTGCCAGATGGGTGGGGTTAACTGCACCGCCACCGTGTTAAATTGTCAATCACAGAAGAAATGTTAGTTATTTGGATGATTGTGATCATCTTAAACCAAGACATTTACTCTATTGGGGGGCAGGGTATTTAAAAAATAAAAAAAAAGTCCACTGATTTAGTTGATTATTCTGGATTTTAATGGCGCTTGTCTTATCTTTTAGGACAAGAAGACATATCCCAACATGCTCAGCATTGCCAGGCCGTCCTCTAGAACTAAAAATGGCAACCAAATGTACAAAATATGCATTTTGTTTATGCACGGGTCTTGGCTCTTTAACAGCAAAAATCTTGGTATTTACCACTTTTCACCTACACTGTAGCCAGAAATACCAATAGACATCATCAGATAATTTAACATGGTTGAGCTTCTCCCACAAGAAAGAGATGGGTTTATCTTGGTAGTTCAAGGGGAATGAATGCCACCCGTTGTGATCATTTTGTGCCCGCAGACAGTCAGGGGGTTTGTTGCTTGTACAGCTCTGTTTCTATTGAACAAGAAGGAATCAGAGTGAACCCTTGAATTTGTGACCCTACTGGGATGCAAACTCACGGGCATGTGCCGCAGTCATCCGCAGGGTGACTCTGAGTTAAGGCATCGCACCACATAAATGGGTTTGACACCATAGCAGTGCAGACAGGCAGGAACCACAACTTCAACCTCGGAGGGTTCAAAACGCAAAAGACATCATCACAAGGACTTGTTTTGTTTTTTTGGTGTCTTGTGTTGCAGCTTCACAGTTTTAGTAATGCCACATACACTTCAGTCTCACAAACGCTCAAGCTGCAAAGGAAAGGTCACTTCCAACTTGCTTTTGATGACTTGAAACGCAACAATGAACTGTGTAAAAACAGCAAGTGTTTGTCTGTGGCTGCCTACTATCTTTTTACCTCAACATTGTTAGAACTCATCCAGTAACTGCTGATAACTGATAGTAGAGGCAGTCAACAGCAAAACAGATTCCATGGAAACAAGACAAAGGCATACCTATGGGGTAAACATTTGCATGCCGTGACACACACACAAGAGCCAACCATGGCTGAAGCTTTTATGCCACATAAATATAGTTTAGTCACCTCTGATTGTCTTTCGCTGGTCTTTTTGTGCAAAGGTGTTTCCAGGTGACGTATGGGGAAGTTAAGTCTGAAATACCACTGTGATACATGCTTGTACAGCTCAAAGGTTCATGTAATGTTATTATGTAAAGGCCCCTCCTGGCTGTTTGGGTTCAAAGTAGATCAAGTGTCACTGCCCCAGTTTAGAAGAGTCATTTCCTGTTTTTACAGTAGGACTCAACATCTCTGCGGGTCGACTGTGGGGGAAAAAAAAGTCAGTTCTTTGAGATGATAATATCTTTATCTTGAACTGTCATGGTCTACTCTTCTCTATCCCAAAATATGCGTGATCAGATCTGCAGGCATGTAGAACAACCCCCCTCTTGACAGAGCACAAACTGTCAAGTTCATGTTGGTTATATTAAAGGCTTTGGTGCCATCTAGAGGTTAGTGATCATGATACAGCGTTTACCTTGACCAATGGCGACATCTGGTGTTCATTTATGAAATCTGCTGTTTTGACGTTTGACACAGGTACAGAAAGCACTTCAATTCTTCACTCAAGTAACAATGTGTAAACAAAACTTAAATGTTGCAGCTGTTAAAATGCAATATCTTTATATACTGCCAGCTAGTTGTGAATTTCCCCTCAGGGATCAATAAAGTTTTGTTTTATCTTAACATATAACATCATAATGTATTTGTTGATTATGTTTTGTATTATTATATCTGTAGAAATGGAAACACTCAAAATAGAAGTACCTCAAAATTGTACTTCAATACAGACCTTGATGCATTATGAATACTTTTAGTTTGATACTTCGGTATATTTTGCTGATAACAGTTACATACTTTTACTTAAGTGACATTTTCAATACAGGACTTTTACATATGAGTATTTGTATGTTGCACTATTGTTAAGTATTTGAATACTTCATCCAGGACTCATTATAATTTTGTTAGTAGTTTAAAATATCAAAACGCTTGACATTTTATGTGATCATTTAAGAAGTACTCAGATCTTATTAGCTATACGTAGCTGGTAATTATAGCTGTCAAATGTAGTGGAGTAAAAATTACAATATTTCACTCTGGAATGTAGTGGAGTAGAAGCAAACAGCAGCATAAATGGAAATGCTCAGGCAAAGTACAAGTACTTAATTACTTTCCATCACTGTGTTGGATGTGTTAGTCTGTAAAGTGTAAATTACAGCTGAGGAAAAAAAAAAACTACAATATACAGGAAAAGTAGAAAACCTCTCAAAAAGATAACTAAAGTTTAGTAGTCGTAAATTCGATCGCTCTGACAGGGACGCACTAATCCATAAAAAGATGTACAGCAGCTTAAAGAGGTTTTTGGAAACAAACGTGAACGATCACCGAGCATTTGGCGTTTGGCGACACCTAGCGGCTCTTGGTGATGCAGCGTCAACATCAGCTGTGGCCAACTGCGCAGATACGCATTATGAAATAAGCACTGGCCTGGGAGCAGCCATTTATAAGCGTGTCAACAGTTAAAATATCGGGCCATCTGAGTACAATCCAACAGTGAAGAGGCAGAAGAAAAGAGAAACTAACTGCTGATCAACGGCTCATCAGATGGCCGTTTCCGCACCGTGGCTTTCGCTTTGTCGCGTCACCGGGTGCATTTAAACATGAAGGGACGTTACACAAAGACCGCCGTTAAAACACTTGCTCCGGATCAATTACGTGCCTCATCAATTAGACTATTTTTTGTTTAAAGCCCCAGTAACCATGTCCCCCGCCCGGGGGGGCCCGGGACGCGGCGACCCCCTGGAGCCTGATGCATCGGAGAGAAAACTCACCCTTGGAAGCGCGACGCCGTCGTGTTATTCCGTGTCGGAGGTTCGACTCTGGCAAAGATCCGCCTGCAAACTGCGGGGAGACGTCGGTCGGACTGGAGGGAGACGTCGGTCGGACTGGAGGGAGACGTCGGTCGGTTGGGGCCCAGTGTGCGCGTGCTTTCACTTTTGCTTTGCTCGACTTGCTTCAGGCCAAACGTTGCTGTTGCTGTTGCTGTTGCTCCTTCCCCCCCCAACAGCTGCTGAGGTCCGTTCACCAGCGGCGGGGGGGGGTCAGCAGCTGCACGCGGGCGACATCACAGGGACCCTGAGCTGCGTCTCAACTACACAGAGGATCCACAGACGATCCGTGTTTTTAAAACCTTTAAAGCTTCCCCGTCTGAATTGAAATGAAAGTGATATCGCTGTGCATTTTTCCACAGAAGCAGATGACGTGTCTACACATGTTACATGCATCACACGTAGTCTAGTTACAGTGTGTGGCTTCATGAAGAAAGGACAAAAGCAAGAAACTTGATTTCTTTACTCTGATTATCAGCTGCGCTCGCTCCGTTTTCAGCTTCCTTTTCTTATTTTCCTCTTCTACAGACATAAGGAACTTTGAAAAACGTTTCCCTCGCCAAGTCTCAGCACCATTAGCAGGAAACGAAATCTTGGCATCAAGACAAGAGATCTATGCCACAGTAGGGCTGCAACCAATGATTATTTTCATTATCACTTAATCTGCTGATTATTTTTGTGAATAATCGTTTAGCCTATGAAATGTTAAAAAGTAGTTTAAAAATGGCATTGGCAATTTCTCAGGGGCCACGATAATGTCTTCAGTTTGCTCGTTTTGTCTGATTAACAGTCTAAAACCATAAGATGTTCAATTTAATGTTCAGCATTTTTGCTTGAAAACGGATTGAAAGTGATTATCAAAAAAAGTTGCCGTTCAGCTAATCAACTAACTGTTGCAGCTCTATACTGCAGAAATAATTAAATCTGTCACAACATCTGCTATTTGGGTCAGAGAAATTGCCTTGGAACTGGCTAAATGCTGATAATACAAAACTAAACGATAAATGAAAGGGGGAGATGATGACAACACGCCATCGCTGTATTTCTGATAACAGTGGGGAAGAGCTCTGATGTGACGACATACACCACACAAATTTAAGATGTTATGCCGAACTTCCTCAACATCCCAAGAAACACGGCCACACCCGGTAAATCTAAACAAATATAAAAAATTATAACATTAATTACAGCAAACACTAAAAAAGCCATGCTAGCTGTTTCCACTTGTTTCCAGTCTTTATGTTAAGCTAAGCTAACCAGAGAACAATTACACATACTATTAATATTAATTCAGGATCTGTTTTTTTTTTTTTTAAAGATGAAAACACCTCGGGCGTTGCAATAGGAGGGTTCATATCTTCATATTTTAATTACATCCATGAATTTCAATTTTATACAAAACTTTTAAGTTCTCAAAGATTTTCTTTACATTTCTAAAGAAAAAAATATCTTGAATTAGCAAGCATCAACTGAGTAAAAAAATAGTTTTAAAAAAACGATTTAACCCCCCACACACACACAAAACAACAGTTTTCAGCAGTGTACTGTTGGATCCCACTGTGCATGTTTTGGATTTTATTTCAGATCATTACTTTCAAGTAAGTGAAATGTTCTTTCTGTCTGTCTGGCTTAAAAGTGAAGCAAGGCCATTGAGGACAGAGTAAGGGTTTAAACATCCGATTTTGCCTCATGTTGTATGGGTGGGTTTCCCCCTCCATTTTGTACAGATTTTTTCTTTCTGCGTCTATTGCACAACCTGTAATAGAAAAGAACACCACGTTAAAAACAGGCAACCACAGATGCATAAATGGCAGTTGACGTTTTTTACATTTTTTCGACTCATCTTCTTTTTCTGCCATTGTGCTGTAAGATTTTAGATTGACTGGTTAAAACTAGGCATATGTTCCTTTTTAAATTCTCTGTTTTTGAAGCTAGCCATAGCCTACTATGGAGTCAGTGTAGTACAATAAGATATGCATCATCATGTCAGTAAGTCAACCAATCTTGCTATTAGTAGAATGGTATGTGTCTGAGTTAGTGCGTTTATCTCATCTAATCAAGTGTGTTCTAAAACAATGTTATGGTGATCTGAAACATATGTGAACTACAATGACCTGAGTGAAATGTACCCCTGGCATTCTTGCATCTGCTCCATTGTTTCTGGAAGATCTCTATTGAGGGTCTCCGGAAGGAAGAAGTTCACCACAGATGAGGAAATTGTGAGAGTTCCCATGAGAATATATGGCAGAACCTTATTATAAGTACCTGTAAAAAACAAAGGAGCAGAATTCTACATTTGAAAATGACTTTTACTTGAATAAAGGTAAACATTCACTATATATGTACATATCACTGATTTTGTCCTATGCAGACTTTTTTTTGTCTCTTAAAATACATACAATATATCAGTCCATTTACCTAAATAGATGACATAAGGAGCTGTGATACTGCCAATGCGTGCAGCAGAGGAGCACATTCCCATGCCGACGTTCCTGAGTACAGTGGGGTAGATCTCGGCGGTGTAGATGTAAACGATGCTGAAGGCCATGGTGAAGCCAAACTTCCCGGTCATTTCCAGTGCCAGAGCAACATACTGAACGGCTGAGAAGGAGGAAAGAGAAGATATTTGGAATGATGTATGGATGAATTCCCCAAATGTTGTAAAGAAGGCTCTCAATCAGTTTCCAAAATGTTCACAAAAAAACAAAACATTCAGGCAAGTTCTATAAAAGCCTTTCCACTTTGACTCAGGTCGAAACTGGTGGGTGTTTTAACCAATATGCCAGACCAAATAAATATAGCTTTTTGTAAATCTAACAATAATGCAATAGGTGCAATAATGTACAGGGGAGTATGGCTTCTTTGTCATCTTGAAAAAGAAAAAGAAATATTAAACGGTCAAGTTGCTAGGCTCACATGGCACTGGGTTTGTTTAACATGTAGCTTCATGAGCACCATCTCATGTTCTACAATACTGCCGTACGGCACACATGCATGTACTTTCAACTATACTTGTAAACTGGTTTAGTGAAGATAATGCAATCATTGCCAGCGTGAACTTGGAAAAACATGAACAGGAAAAGTATGTTTCTGAATTTTCTATGCTTTTCTTTTGTTTCCACTCTTCTGTGAACGTGGTTTGGTGGACACTGGACCACTCCCTCTATGAACAGATTTTTTTTTTTGCACAAAGACAGTGATACGCGATAAAACATCAGCAATAATATTTCTGAGTGCTTTGCCTGACATAACTATTTAGCTTGCACAACCAACACCCTGTTTCATAAAGTCTTCTTCTTGGAAAGAGCCTTTCCAGGCACCTTGTGACAAGCTATCCATTGCACCGTAAATTAAACACAGTCTCCTCTTAAGAAAGAATGACAGAATGAGAATTATGACTGGACAAGGGTCACAAGGATGCAGAAAGTGTTCAAATACTAACATTTTGTTGAGTAGCTTTTACCTTAACAGTTTAGCTGCAGTATAAGCTATTATCACGTACACAGCTCTTGTCAGACGTAACACAAAAGAAGCCTTACTATCAGGGATGAACTGGATGAGAAGAAGGACTCCTCCTCCAACGACGAGGAGCAACGACAGAAGTGCTCTTCTTGGACATGTTCTTAGCAGACAAGTAGAAACAATGTAGGCAGGGACCTCAGTAGTAGCTGATAAAAAACAGTTCATGAAAGGGTCGCCACTCAGGTTGGAGGTGTTTAGGGACAATCCAAAATACCCAATGTTTATTGCCATCCTGAACAGAAAAGAAAACTATTAATAGCACATCACCGTTAGTTATATTATCAAAGCATTTCATGGGATTCACATTAACATTGTATATTTATAAAGTCTAAATGATGAGCGTAATTTTAAGTCAGAATGAGGGTGGAAAAAAAAACAACCACTCACCACAAAAGGAGGCACATCAGTGTGATGCATCTGATGTTCTTGGATTTCAGAATATCAAACATGGTATATGTCCTGTTTGGAGACACTTCCTGTAGCTAAAACAAACGAAACATGATAATTCATGTGGTTAACACGGAATACGTCAGATATGTTACAAGCAGATTCAATTTAGGCTTTGGCCAAGGACCAATTGCTGCAGACCTGATTACATACAGAAATATGCTTAATTTCAAATACAAACAAATGGCTACATGGTCAAAACATGTGATTCAAATAAAGATTTAATTCCCACAGTCACATATGCCAACACAGTTTTCAGTCTGACAAACTAGAACTTTATAATTCAAATGATAAAATTATTTTATTACAAAAAAAAAAACTCACCTCAGACTCTTTAAAAATTTCCGTTGGTGCTTCGACTTTATTTTTCCTTGCAGCATCTCTCACTATGGCCTCAGCCTCTGCCACTCTTCCCTGAGTGAGCAGCCACCGTGGAGACTCTGGGATGAACCTGCACAATCGATTTAGGTTTGTTCATTATCATATCTGTTAAACCATGGATGCTGACTACGGGGACATTAAATTTGTGCACAAAATATTAGTTGTGTTATGGGGAACGTACCACCACAGTGGGATGTAGACCACAGCGGTTGTGGACAGAACAGCAAGAAGAGTCCTCCATTCTCTGATACCATATGCAATCCATGGTAGTGTCATGTACCCAATACAATAAAAAAGAAAGGCCCCGAGAGTTGTGAAGATCACTCGCATAGTTTTACTTAACACCTCTGTTCCTGTCCAAGAAAAATTTAAATGTAAATGTTTAGAGATGAGCAAGAGTAAAAAATAAATAATAATAAACCAGTGCAGAGTAAAATTCATGTTAAAATGAGTCAAAACATCTATGCAATTGAAAAGAATTGAGGAGTATTTTACAATTCATACCTAGTACAAATGCAGAAATATAGATGGATATCTGGGAGGCTCCAACAAAGAGGAACATGATGCAGAACATCGTCCATGAATGAGAGAAGGACTGAAGCAGGACCGAGACACACTGGGCCGCAAGAGAGATGAAGACAACCTTCTTCCTCCCGAACCTGAATGGAAAAGAATCGTATATCACCGACAGGGATTCACAGACACGGTGCATTTAGAAGCTATGATGACGTGGCACCGGCCAGGCAGAGAGCATCAGCAGGGAAGATATAAGATAAGTGTCTGCTGATTTCAGTAAGTAGTAGACTGCAGCCAGTCAAGTTCTTTTGTTTAGATTAACTTGGTTAATTACTTTATATCTCTGCACTGTTGATGCATGTACTGTGGATTTAAACACACCAATATTACCAATATAGTCATTGTTTCATTTCAAATGAAATATTGGATGTGACTATGTGTTGGAGTACAGAGCCCAAGCAATAGCTTGGCTGTATACAACCAAATTAAACGTTTCTTCCCAGAAAGCTATACAAGCAACTTAGACGCATTAAATGGAACAGTTGAACAGCCAACCGAAATGCTGATCATGCCAAATGACGTTTGATCAGGTACAAGTGGATATGAGAGACATATTTTCAAGGTTTGTGAACTACAGTTTATATCATTTTTGTTTTACTCCAGGTAAGTAAAATAGTTTTTATATGCAAAGTTGACTTGGCACTGGCAGAAGATGATCCATTAATTACATGAAGGCTAGTAAAAACAACGTCCATGTGTATCTGGGATTGTTTCAAATCTTTTGTGTAACAGTAAGGGTGACATGTATTGTTTCGTTGTATAATGCTGTAACAAGTCACTGTGCTGTTGACCTCTCCACCATTCTCTCTCAATCAGGTCCTTGCAGATGGCCACAGTACAACAAGTCCAGAACCTAAACACTGCAGACTGGTTTGTTGCTTGAGCAAGATGAGAAGTATGGTAAATTTATCATATCATATCATATCATATCATATCATATCATATCATGATTATCATATCAACTTCTGGCAACATGCAGGTCTACTCTTCAGCAGGTTTATTTAGTCTTTATGTGACACAATGATTAAAAAGCTCTAAAACATCAACACACCCCTCACCCCTCCCCTCTTTCTCAGCCGTTGAGCGTACAGTTTTCACAGCTGCACAAGAGCTGAAAAGTTACACACAAGTAACTACAATGTTAACACACAAGTGCTGCACACTGCTGCGTCCTGAGCCCCCTGCTTTTCTACGATCAAAAAGGTACACGATATACTAATATCTGCCCAACCCTGCCCAAACATCAAATACTCTAAACTCCAGCAATGTTATTGTCACACCAGGCCGGAACATCAACTCTGTGGCAGAAAACTACAGCACCGCACTTTCATGTACTACTTCTGACAGCTGATTGTCTCCTAGATCAAGCTAACTTGCGTTTGGTGTTCTGTGGGCGAGAAGCACGACCCGCACCACAAGACAAGGCTGAAATAAAACAAAATGATACAACTAGAAATTTAACATGTATTCAGGAGCATTTCAAGTCTAAATTTAAATAAATAACCATAACAAAGAGCCGTTACAATAGCACTAAGGAAGTGATTATGTGGTCTTATGGTAATCATTTGAAATTATTTTAAGTTTAGCAGACAGTACACATGATATCATCATCCACTATCATTATTACACAGATTTACCTTTAGGGACATGTTGTAGATCCCTTCTTAGGACACTACTCCTGGCTAAATGTCTATTTGTTAACCCAGACCATTCAATAAAGACAAAGGTGTTTTAATATTTGGGAACCCATCATTGCAAGGCTTGTGGGGACTTCAAAGTGGGACACTCTTCAACTTCAACAGTAGATGGAGCTGTTGTCATTATAATCACAGTTTATCAGGTTAAAGACTCCAGTAACAGTCACTACAGTGTGACATCCTCACTCATTTAATTGATTATTTTCTACTTTTATAAGAATTTTCCCAGCTTTCACCAACATTTCATGAATGACAAAGATAACACACACATACAGAATGTACTAA
This sequence comes from Gadopsis marmoratus, assembly GCA_036023855.1. NCBI lineage: Eukaryota > Metazoa > Chordata > Actinopteri > Centrarchiformes > Percichthyidae > Gadopsis > Gadopsis marmoratus. The sequence goes on along the minus strand of JAVQJF010044465.1, from coordinate 11,426 downwards.
GTGACAAAAACCATCTTACTATGCATGACGTACATTTACAGCTCATATTGGACTGTGACATGAGTGTGTTTAGGGGAATTTCACTGATAAATAAAGGTGAAATACCTGTCAGAAAGCTGGCCTGAGATTAGGGATCCCACGAGGTATCCCACAAAGAGAGTCGAGGATGCAAAGGGAACTTTCCACTGGTTGTCGCAAACAAGGTCCCACTGAGAAAAGACGTGAATTACACACATATTTCAAACAAAAAACTAAAAGGCAAACTGAAGACTTTCAGAAGTGAAATTTCCTGTAACTAACAAGTGACAGAGAAAACACACACACCACACACACACGCATTCACACTCACCTCAGTGACTATGTTGGATTGGTAGATGTCTTTGCTGTAGAACCATCCATCTAAACATCCCTCCTGCTCCAGGTTAGTGAGGTTGACCTCCCTTCCAGGAATATGTCCTTCAGCAGAGAGATTTGTCACCACATCTAGCCTGTATCTGCTGCACTGGCTCTGCACCTCCTTGCCACCCACTATCGTGAAGGGAATGATGGCATTTCTCCACTCCTCAGTCAAGTTAACATCTGGAATGAGACAGTGGTGTTTCGGAGCTGCCCCAATAAAGACAATGTAAAGTCCGTTGAATCCAGTTGAGACAAAAACTGTGTTCAGGAGGAAGAATGTGGTCCAGAAATAACGACCAGTCTGTCCGAGGAATGCAGTGTCTTCATCATAATCTCCCATTCTTTATATAAAAAAAAACCCCTTCCTGCTCTTGAGGTAGAAAAAAAATCCAGATAGCCTTCAGAGTACGAGTCGTTGTATCGCTCTTAAAGTCTTCGGCTTAGTACCAGAGTGGTAGGGCTGAGCTCTCTGTGGGGCAGAGTGAGCTGGTCCCATGGGGGGACGGTGTCACAATTGAAAAACTTCAGTTTCCAGTCTTGCGAGAGTATTTAAACCTCCTTCCAATGGAAAAAATCTTTCACCCCAGAGTGACCATTGGACCCACTGTCTCTCAGTTTATGAGCAGACAGGGAAACAATAAATCTGAGATTAGCAAATGAGAGACCTCTCACCCACTGATTTGATTTAATTAACTGAAGGAAAACTGATCAAAAGCTTCAGAGTGGCCAATCTTTCCACCCAGCCCCCCGCACCACTGTGGTCAAAGTGGTATTTTTGCTAAAGAGCATTCCACACTTTTAAATACCCCAAAGACGTGTGCACGTGCCTGTACTCTGAATGCTGCCAAGTAGCATAAAGACTCCCACTGGACTGTTTTTAAGCCACACTGCAGAGGCAAGAGGCCTTTATGTAAAGTTCAGCAGAAATCGGGGCAATCCAACGATAAACATGTTGATTACATTTCGAATAAACTGCTAAATGGCTTATTTAGAAAAGGCTTGGTTTCACAGTGACCCGTCTGTTGCATAAATATGTTCACTGCATGCTTACTGTGTATAGTAATATTCACATATATTTCCTGGTCCACTGGTAAGTGCAGGCGTTCCTCCTCAGGCCACAGAATGGCACTGTGAATCAGTTTAATCAGAATTTGCATGAACTACCTTTCAGGACGATAATTAGGAATGTTTCAACTGAGCTAAAGGGTGGTAAATGTTTATTCTTCATTTGCATGGCTGTGATATTTTGTCCCCTCCTAATCGCCTCATGATTAAGGTGATTAAGGATCAGGTCACGGACATCTGGGGGTCCATTTGTCAGTGAAGACACCCGGCGGCTTTCAGGAGCAGCTCCTCAAAGTCTACAGATGTAAATCATGTAAACCAATACTGAAGATCCTCACATGCTACTTTGACTGTATCCAAACCGGGCTTCACGCAAGTGGATAATGAGCTTAAATAATTTGCTCTAACCAAGTTCTGATAATCACCTGACTGTCCTGACAAACAGCGGTTTACCTCTAAACCAAAGCTAAGAGTGGATTTCTCCATGCAAGGGTCTTGCTGAAGAGCACTGTAACAAGGCAAAAGGCAGGTCAGAGTCTTTGACGTACAAGATACGGAACGTAGAAAATCACAAGTCACTGGTATTGTTGGGAGGGACCGTCCCTGCCTCACGCCGTCTGGATTAAAACTACTTTTTTTGCGCCTCCAGCTGGAGCTTCAAAACAAACCTGCGTGGTGCTGCCACTCATTGGCTTGATTTTGCACGACAGACAGACTGATGGTAGACAACTGATCTCATACCAGTCCATAGGAGGCCAATCAGCCAAATTTGATGCAATTTATATTCATTTTGTATTATTTGGAATTCAGTGGTGGAGGGGAAAACCTGGGGGAGCTGAAATGTTGCTGCCACATGCTTCATTAGACGTAAACCACATTGCAGTGTGCTGCACATGTATGTGGGCTGTAATGTTTACATTTTGCTCCAATTTGTATGAATAAACTGATGAGGGGATGACGAAGGTGGGCAAACTTTGAGCTATATTCCAGCAAGTAAGTTGTGTGTGATTGTTGGTGAAACACACACATAGACATCATCTAGGTTTCTCAGCTGCAACACTGATCATTGTTTTATTGCCCGATTTACTGATAATTCACTGCAAACAAACCGTTGAAAGCCTACAAGTGCATTCGGACACATTTTGTGACCGCGTGGCGTTTTATGAGGCCATGTCCCTATTAACAACCGCAACTGCAGGCTGGTTGATCATTTTGGGAGCGACAGGAGGCTCGATCGCTGCGTCTTGGATCGCGGGCGGTGGCTAACTCGGCGCGGGGTGGGCTCGGTCCCGAAATGCCCGCAGTCGCGTCTGCGTCCGACTCTGCCCCACTCCGAGCGGGCTGGCGAGCAGCGCGGGCGCCATGAGCGACTACGAGGCTGCAACCGCCTTCCTCGGGGAATGGGGCCGCTTCCAGCAGCAGGTGTTCTTCCTCCTCTGCCTGAGCACCGTCCCCAACGGGTTCACCGGCCTCGCCGTCGTGTTCCTCGCCGACACGCCGCCCCACCGCTGCCTCGTCCCCGCGCACGCCAACCTGTCCGCCGCGTGGCGGAACAGCAGCGTCCCGCGCGGGGAGCGCAGCCGCGGCGGGTGCAGCAGGTACAGGCTGGAGGACGTGCGCAGCTTCTCGGACGGAGGCTTGCTGCCCGGCGCTGATGTCAACATGTCCAGCGTGGCAACAGAAGGCTGCGTGGACGGATGGGAGTACGACCGGAGCGTGTACGCGTCCACCATCGTGTCTGAGGTCTGTGCACCTGCGCTGGTGCTGCGCTCGGAGGCGGACGCAGCTGCACCCAGGAGGGGAATTCATTTATATTATGGTGTTATTATATTACCTGAAGTCACGTAGAAACACACATAGCTTCATGATGTGGACTATACTCATAAACATGTCAAGTAGTTGCCGGGTATATATGATTTGAGTTAAATGGGTGTTTTTTAAACTTCATTATTATGTTCAAACGTGCATCTCACGATGAGGCTGGACAAGATGTTTGAAACACCAGCGGGTGATATCTGCAAATATTCAGGCGATTCGTTTGTATATCTGGAAAATATCTCGCTAGTTTCTGCAGTCAGGGACATTCACAGTGCACTGCAAAGAAGACAATCCAAATTTTACGGACTGTTTTTTTACAGTTATATACAAAACTCTGTATGATCTGTAAATTAACAACCCAACTGTTATTGTAGGTATTATGCCAATAGTTACAAATTATGTTTATTTCTCATTTCTTAAATGACAGTAATTATCTGTAATTAAATAAGTAGCTCATTATATAAAGGCTTATGTCCAAACTTTTGTATATAGACTTATAGACTTATGTCTATAGTTTTTCTTCGTAATTGTATGGTAAATCTTATTAGTCTTATATTTATGTGTACTTTTACATTAAAACTCTATAATTCTATATACAAATTTAGCAAACTCTTTAATTTACAAATTACAACGCTGCGACGCTCTCCAGGTTGTTAAGTTGAGGATATTTCCCAATAATTTTTTTCTCTGCAAAACCTCTAATAAAAACTTCTTTAAATGTATTGTTTTTACATTTTACTTGAATTAGGATATTTTACTATAGTTTTATGGTGCAAATCATTTGACCCTTTTTTTATAGCCTATATATTGTGTGGACTGTTTTTCTTACTAAGAACTTGCAACTTCAGGACACTTTTTGTGTACTTGATGTAGACTCTGACCTTACTGCACATATCCACGTGTGTGTGTGTGTTTTGCAGTGGGACCTGGTGTGTGACAACAGGTGGAAGAAACCACTGACCTCTTCTCTCTTCTTCTGTGGAGTTCTCACTGGCTCCTTCATTTCGGGACAGCTCTCTGACAGGTTATGGACAAAAATATATATATTTTTCAAAATGCAATCACTCAACACATCCCTAGTTTTATGCGACAACAAAAGTCCAAGCATGTGGTAGGCTAATCTGTACAAGTGCCCAAGTTCAGCATGTCCTCTTTAACCTTCAACTCCATGTTCTTTCAGATCTCAACATGGCAACAAGTGTTTAACACTGTGAATGAATAGATCCTTTACTGATTTAACTGTTAAGATTTTGTGTTCAGATTTAAATCAGCACTCCAGAAATAAGAATGGGACAATGAGGACGGCTGAAAAAGTCTTTGCAACAAGAGCTCAGAGTCAAAGTGGAACTTACTGACAACAAAAACACAATTTCACACCTTTAGGTACTTAGTCTGACTGTGGAGATACAACATGTGATGTGTCTAAAATTTCCAGGTTTACACTCAGAGCTGTGTGACATCTGATCTTTATTTCAAGCCGACTCGATTACTGTAATGCACATTTTATTGGCCTCCCAAAAAAATCCACTGACAGACTTTAGCTCATTCAAAACGCTGCAGCTCGGCTGTTAACCAGAACCAAGAGGAGAGAACACATTAGTCCAGTTTTAGCTGCTTTGCACTGGCTTCCTGTAACATTTAGAATTGATTTTAAGGTCCTCCTTCTTATATATAAAGCCATAAATGGGCTAGGCCCAAGCTACATTTCCACCTCCCTTGATCATTATTTGCCTTCAAGAACACTCCGATCATCTGCTGCTGGATTATCGAATGTTCCCAGAATAAGCAGCAAGAAAATCGGGGATGCAGCCTTTATCAATTATGCCCCAAGGCTTTGGAGCACACTGCCAATAGAGATCAGGGAAGCCAGCTCGCTACACATCTTCAAGAGCAAGCTTAAAACTATTTTTTTCATTTTAGCCTTTAATTAACTATCTGCTATTAGCTTTTTAGTTGCTTTTAAACATTATTTTAAATTTTACAATTTAATTTTAAGAGACGAGGAAGACGGGAGGAAGAGGAAAATATTAGGAGGGAGGAGGAAGAGAGAGCTCAGGAAGAGATGAGACTGGAGGAACAAGAAACAAGAAAGGAGAATTGAGGAAGTAGAGAAAAGGGCAAAGAGAGGAAGAGGAAAGGATCAGGGTGAAGGAGGAAATTTTAAACATTATTTTAAATGTAGCTGTCCAAGTTTTATTTTTCTTAACTGTTTCTTCTGTTTTCTTTTAAATATGCTAATTTTATGTTTGCCATTTCTTACATCTGTTCTGCAATTTGATTTTTATTTGCTTTTAAACATTATTATCTGTTCAAGTTTTATTTTTCTTAACTGCACTTCTGTTTTATGTCATTCTCTTCTGTAAAGCACTTGGTGAATTTAATATCTTTGTCGTAAAGCACTTTGAACTGCATTTCTTGTATGAATGGTGCTATATAAATAAAGTTTATTATTATTATTAGCAGCCACTGCTGCTGTTATTGTTCTTGCTCTTATTATTAGTGCTTCTGTTGTTGTGTTACTAAATACCATTAGTTATTTATTTTTACATCAATAAGATTGTACCTACCGTTGCTTTACATCTCTATGTGGAACTGTACTGTGCTGCTGTGTGTTCCACCGTTTTAGCGATGGGATGCAGCTGAGCCTCGTCTCATAGCTGGCAGGGAAGTCAGGACGTCTGCCTGCAATTAGCCACACTTACACACACAGAGACTGACAGACACACAAAGAAGGAAACACCACAGTGACAGCCCTATCTACAACATACATTGATTGGAGTTGTAAGGTTTTTACAAGACAGGAGAGCGTAATGGAGTGGTGTAGAACCAAAATGATAGTGTATTTTTTCCATTTCAAAAATGTTAACATCTATGGTTAGGGTTAGGGTTCTGTTCCAGACACTAGCATTAAGCAAACCTCCTTTCTCCTTTCACAAACTGCTAGTTCTATTAAAAGCTACATTAATATGAACCTGTAATATATGTATTAACAAATTTGTCTTTTCAGTTTTTGTGGTTCTTTTCAATAGAGAGCTCCATTATAAGACAAATAATCCAGTCACACTACACACCAGAGCAAGCAACTGAAACCTTTTTACAGATGACCATCTAATTTCTTTGTAGGCCCAAAAATTGCTATAGCTGCAGTATTTCAGGAGCAGATACTCTGTAGGGCACCACAGGAACTCTGCTACAGACAGACACTTCTGTCTACATTAGTAAAGCTTTGGGGGAGGGAACACAAACAGACTTAGGTTGCACACAGCGAAATCACATACTGGAAACACAGAAAGAAGTATATGAGGAAATAAATCCATTGCTGTCATCACTACAAAATGATGGCGTTTCCATTATTGTTAAAATACTCTCCCTTTCTCTCTGCAGGCAGGTTTGACAGTGCCTAAAAATAGCCCCAGTGAAATGAAAAGGCCTCTCTCTCCAGAGCTCTGGTTAGTGCCGTCAAGCTGCTCTGTAATCCTATTCACCAATGTCACTACAATGTGTCACCACACTCGACAGGCAGTGGAGTAACAGGCCCACTCAGCCCGTTACTCAGCATCACTCCTGTAAACCCTGCTCCGCTGACAGCAATCGGCCACTTAGATATTTGCTCTTTGGAATATAAAGATTGAAGTGTGTGTTTATGCATGTGCATGTTACGAATTTGCTACCAAAGTTAAGAATTTAAAAACTGTGACTCCATGCAGCTGTACCGTTCACTTTCATCAAAGACACATCCACTCTGTGTCACATATGAGGGGGAAAGAAATCAGAGATGGGATATTTCCAGCTGCAGTTTTAACACAGCCTACTGGACATCAAGAACAAAATAAAATACATTAAATGTGATGCATAAAATGTATCAGTAGAGTGAAGCTATAACAGAACTGTTGAGCCACAAATAGTCTTAAAGTTCAGTCTTCAGACGACTGTCACTCCCTAAAGCCCTCACGAATCAGTGTAAATAAAGAACAAGAGTAAAATTAAGCTAAGAATAATTTGTTGACGACACGAAGCAGGGAGGCATGTTGCACAAACCGCTTCTGACACAGAAATGCTCGTGAAAACCTTGAGAATCTACCTCAAAAACTAGCAGAGTTTCAGTGAAGCGTCCTTGAAGCCAGAAGTCATTTTTTTAATTTACCCCCATGTATTATACATGGCCTGGCCTATTTACAGAGCCACTCGTGAATCCATTAGCCGTGAACGGTGGAGTGCCAAGGCTCATCTATAAGCACATGAATCCATTCATAACATCTTAGACAATAACAACAGCAGCTGGGCTTTTTTAACCTGGCTGTGGCTAATTCATGGATCATGTCATCACCTCGTCGATAACAAATATGAGCAAACATAAAAGCAAAACAGACACAAAGCTGAAAAATTAGAGATGACATTTTATTGACTTTAGCCATTCTAGTGCGATGCTGGTCAGTCATTCACACACATTCATGGTCCCCAGATGATGCATTGCAATGTATTTGATGATCCCCTGACTTTTTCTCTAGCGCCATCATCAGGTCAAACTTTCAGTTTGTCCAGTACTTTGGTATTTGACTAAACACCTGTATAACTAATGACAGTCCTATCAGCCTCAGCTGTAGGCTACTTTCTGCTAATTAGCAAAGGCAAGTCTGCTAACATGCTAAACTAAGATGGTGAACAGGATAAATATTACCTGCTTAACATCATCATTGTACCTGCTAAATATCAGTACTTTAGCATTGCCATTCTGAGTATGTTAGCACATTAACATTTAGCTCAAAGCACCGCTATGTCTAACATTGCATTCATGCAATAACGGCAGAATGGAAAAAACCTCACGTTATTCCAATTTGGGATTGTTCTCTCATTATTCCAAGATGGCTTCCCCCACCTCTAGCCTAGTAGTCACGTCATTTAATAGTCTGAATTAGCTACTTTTGTGGAATTTCATATTACAGAGCAGTTTGTTAACAATCAAACTGGGTATAGCTCCTTTTAAATTAACTGAATTGATTCTATAAATGTTCATATTGAATTTTATGTAGATGTAACTGTCAGTGACGGAGGCTTTGCAGCCAGGTTGCTATAAGTTTGATGACACTTATGTTCTTTTCAAGTGGGAGATATTGTCGCTGTCCTGACTGGAATTATAACTTGGAGAGTGACATGAACGGTAATTACAGTTTGAACAATATGAATGTGGTGTAAACCCACACAGAGCAACTAGCATGGCCGTACACTCTATTCTCTATTCTTACAATTTTGAACTGAAATGAACTGCAACATTGCAACATTGAATGCGTGTGAGCAGGGAGAGCAGGCTGGGCCTCTGAGGAGACAGGCGACAACGGGCTTCTAATCCTCAGGTTCAATGAAAAGCGCCACATCGGCTGCTTTTGGTCGAGCGAGGTCATTGTCGGTGGCCATTTGCAGGCATGTGGTTGGCTGGCTCTGGCCTTCAGAGCGCTCTCACGCTACATCCAGAGTCTCTGCTGAACACAGCAAACCTGCAGGCTGCTGGATGGTTTATCAAGCAGGGTAAAGTAACACTGAATGAAGAACACACCGTGTCAAAGTGGGAGAAATGAGTCACAGGTGGCACAGCTGTCCACCAAGGCTTATTCCTTTATATAATCAATCATCATTCCAGTAATAACACCTGAGAGGACATTCATCACTGTTATTATTTGTACGAGTATTCAACCATTAAAAGTAGCCACATGTATTTATGGAACTCTTTCAGCTGAGCACCCACATATTCATCTGCTACAAAGAGATTTTTAGCTGTGCACACATCACCCACTACCTTAAAAATAGCCCCTGCTATTCCAAAACATTGTCATTTTTGTATCGCTGCCTCCTACAGCTTCTCCCACTTTCAAGAAAAATGCTAGTCACCCAGCACACTGAACATAGTGTATGCTTTGTTGAGTGAATCAGCCAACCAACACGTGTTGACACATGGATGGTTATGGGGTCCATGCTCTCTCACAGGGGAAGCTGGCCTTTCCTTTAATCAGTTCTTTCTTTGGGTGTCAATTTCCTGCGTTTTAATGTAGTATAGAACCTCAATCTATCTACATATCCTTGCCACTGTCTCCTAGTGCTGCTCATGGTGGAATTATTGGGTCTATACATATAGAGTTGGTTTAGACTTGCTCTATATTAACAAGTGCTATGAGATAACTCTGTTATGATGTGGCGCTATATAAATAAAACTGAATTGAATTGAACATATATTTCCTGATGGTCTCCACCTTCTGTGGTCTAATAGAGGCAAAACTCAATCAAAATAATGTTCTGGTTTGTCAATCTTGACACCGGACACTGCAATATCTAAAGCCACTGCTCTCCACAGGACTACTGAAGCATTTTAGCTTTGGTAATGAAAAGCTTCCCAAGTCCAAAAGCTCTCAGCTGCGTCCTCTCTTAACCTTTCCTCCCACATAGGAACGTACACTGTCACTGAGTCGTCCTGCCATTGATTGTTAGATTACAGTTCCACTGACAATGACGGAGACTTCTACATGTCACATCTCACCTGTTAATCCATCGCTGACAAAAAACACAATTCTGTCCTTGTCTGATTTATTTTTATCTGACACTTCCTGTCTTTGCCATTCTATTTTACTGGTGCATTTGTTGTCGACCATTTCAATCGAGGGAGAAGTGAAGCGGTTTTCTGTTAATCCAGAAATGGATTGCCCTTTATTGCATTTATCATCTGTATGTGGGAATAAACTACATTTAATCCCTTGCAGAACCTCAAGAATATAATAATCTAGTCTGTTAGCAAAAAAGGCAGATGCAGGGGCGCAGCCACCTCTAGTCTCCCCCCTCACCAGGGTTATGTTATATGCTGATACCATATTATCAGCATGCATAATCATTGTACTCATTTTAAAATGTGCCCCCTCCCCTCTTTTAAACTATGGCCCCCTTCATTCACAGGTTTCTAAGCCCACTCCTGCAAAAAGGCTACAAAAAAGGCTATCAGAGATCGGCCAGACCACCAACTGGGAACAAGGAACAGGTGTTGGCCGGACTGCCGATTGGAAATCAGGAACAGGAACAGTGATCAGTGGGCATTCACCACTGATGACAAATTCACCACTGACCACCACAAATGGCATTAGCAACAGTTTTAAACTTAATGTTACTCATTTGCAGTGCATTACTTAAAATTAAAAAAGACAACAAAATCTTTTTTTGAAATCATAGACTATGATTACTGTGTCTGACCGGGAACGAGGAACAGATGTTGGCCGGGCCACGGACTGGAACCCAGCAAGGTAAGTCCAAATCCGGAGACAAAAGCATGAGGAACATCCACAGGGGCAAACCAGGAACATGGAATCTAAACACAGGGTAAGCAGTACAAGCAGCAACGGTGCCATAATCAGGTACAAACAGAATGAATTGACAACAGACAAAGGAAAGGAACCAGTATACATAGACAAGAGACTACCGAGGCAATCGGGGCAGGTGAACACTAGAGAACAGGTGTATTCAGTGACACACAAGGGCAGGAACTGGACAGACAGGAAGGATTTCAAAATAAAACAGGAAACACAGACAAAACCCATGGGCTGTAACAAAATGACAATGACTTGTTTCTACAGTACATTACTGGATATGGAATAAACACAATGCATGTTAATTGGTGAGCTTTAAAGGTGCTGCTAGGTGTATTTTTAAACTTTGGCAATAGCTAGGCTAGCTTTTTCCTCCCTGCTTCCTGTCATTATGCTAAGCTAAACCTATCGCCTCCCTACTCCAACTCCATGAACACACAAGCGAGTGATATCGATCTTCTCATCTACCTCATCTACATCTAAATATGTGGACTTCCACAAAATGCCAAAGCATTCCTCAAACGTTGCTCCTGCACATTGGACATTGGTGGCTCAATGATGCTTTAAATCCTCAGAAAACCAAACAAACAAGAGAAGCAAAGGATGTCTTCTTCAACTTCTTCGTCAATCTTAAATTTCAACTCATCACTTGCTGTGGTTGAAGTGACTGTAAGCATCAGCTCTCTCTACCCAACCGGTCGAGGCAGATGACGCCCACCAAGAGCCTGGTTCTGCCTGAGGTTTCTGCCTGTTAAAAGGCAGTGTTTCCTTGCCACTGTCTCCTAGTGCTGCTCATGGTGGAAT
>JAVQJF010044463.1:0-11726 GCA_036023855.1 Gadopsis marmoratus | reverse complement strand
TGAGTGTGTGAGTGTGTGAGTGTGTGAGTGTGTGTGTGTGTGTGTGAGTGTGTGAGTGTGTGTGTGTGTGTGTGGGAGTGTGTGTGTGTGTGTGTGTGTGTGTGAGTGTGTTGATTTACAACATGAACATGTGAATCAACTGTAACTTCATGAAGCCTGACTGTGACTGCAGCTCTTTAGCTGACATCACAGTAGTGCTGCTGAACATGATGATGTCACTGATTATTGATCTGCTGTCGTGCTGATTCGTCAATATATTTTTCTGTCAATCGACTCTGAGACGCTGCAGATGCTCATTTAATCCACTGATTCTTCATCTTCATCTACCTCCTCGTCCCGTGTGAGAGGCCACAGCAGCTTTTCCCACAGTTCAGTCTGTCAGGATCACTGATAGGAGGGTCAATGTAACAAGCCAATGATGAGTGGGCGTGGAGCTGATGACTGATAAACATCTCAGCCAATCAGACGGCCTCAAGAGACGACGACAACAACAGCAGCAGGTCCCAGAGGAGAGAAGGGGCGTGGTCCAATTAGAGAGAGAGAGTGTGAGTGTGTGTGTGTGTGTGTGTGTGTGTGTGAGTGTGTGTGAGTGTGTTTGAGTGAGTGTGTGTGTGTGTGTGTGTGAGTGAGTGTGTTTGAGTGAGTGTGTGTGTGTGTGTGTGTGTGTGAGTGTGTGTGAGTGTGTTTGAGTGAGTGTGTGTGTGTGTGAGTGTGTGTGAGTGTGTTTGAGTGAGTGTGTGTGTGTGTGTGTGTGTGTGTGAGTGTGCTGCACCACAAAGATCAGTGTGTTATCCAGTTCAGGTTGTTGCCGTGGGGATCAACAGTTGCCTGCTGACCAATCAGAGGAAACATGGAGTCATTATTGCTGCAGAATCCTTAGTTTGTGATGAAGTGACAGGTGACAACAGGTTTTTCCGGCGTCACTAAATGTAAAAATGGCGATTAGAACTATTTTAATAAAGATTATTTTATTCAAAATCCAATCACAAGGAGACTTTGTGATGAAGACTTTAACTGAGAATCCACTGTGATGTTCTGCAGTCGACCCCCCACTCCCACCCCATAAAACCTTTATACAACTTTTTATGACTCTACTGCAGAACACAGCCGAGATACAGATCAGATAAAGCAGCTGCTGAGGTGGGAACTGACGTCTGAAATTAACTGATACAAACTACTATTCACTAGTCTGCAGTGAAGTACCTTGTGTCTGTAGTCAGGGAGGAGCTAAATGCACCCGGGGGGGGGGGTTATACAAGAATGAAGGAAAAATGGGTCAAAGGGAAGTGTGATAACGGCAGGAAGTCAAAGGAACATTTAACCTAAATGATTTACCTGAACCTGAACCCGACGCTTTGTGCAGTTTTACACCGCAGAGGTGAAAACACTAGATTACCAAAGTAATAGATGAACATAAGAGGTAGCAGGTGGGGGCTTAGTTTCCACTATCCAGCACAGCTGTTGTTGCCCCCCGCAGGACGCAGGATGTAAAACTACATAGACAACAGCAGAGACATCGCAAACATGAACAACCAGTACCAGTCCTGACCTTTGACCTCGGAGAGTTAAACCAGTTATTAATACATAGAAGAGAAGGCAAATAAAAAGAATACACACACTCACACTCACACTCTCTCTCTCTAATTGGACCACGCCCCTTCTCTCCTCTGGGACCTGCTGCTGTTGTTGTCGTCGTCTCTTGGGGACGTCTGATTGGCTGAGATGTTTATCAGTCATCAGCTCCACGCCCACTCATCATTGGCTCGTTACATTGACCCTCCTATCAATGATCCTGACAGACTGAACTGTGGGAAAAGCTTCTGCGGCTTCTCACACGAGACGAGGAGGAAACGCTGCATTTTTTCTTACATCCTGCCGGGTGTTTTGATTGGTCCATAACTAACTAACGAACAGTGTGATGCTGATATCTCAGGAACAGCTGTCCAGCTGTGTTACACTGCCAGGTGATGGGGGGTCTGGCAGGTACTCGATCAGTGTCCACATTGATCCAGCAGATCGGATCAACGCGTTCAGGTGAAGACTGGAGAGGATTAAACAGCTGACAGGTGCAGTGCATCATGGGACCGGAGGTGGAGTATCTGTTAGTAATACTGCAGTGTACAAATACTCTGTTACAAAAAGTGCAAAAGTATCAGCATCAAAATATACTCAAAATACCAAAAGTAAAAGTACTCATGACGCAGACTGATATATATGATGTTACTGGATTATAATTATTGATCAGCAGCTGATTCTAATCACTTTATATTCTGCTGCTAGTTTATAAAATGACATCATTTATTAGTTATTAGATCATGTGTCAATAATCTGAATGTGAAGTAACTGTCAACTAAATGTTGTGCAGTAAAAAGTACCTCAAACATTGTACTGAAGTACAGTACCTGAGTAAATACTACCTGTACTTAGTTACTTTCGACGACACACAGCAGGATGTTTGTAATTAGAATAAATGTAATCAGAGTATCAGTGTATCGTAGAGTTCACAGTTTAATTCATAAGAAATGACTGAAGTCTGCGGACGGCTCCTTTAATCTGGAGACTTTTGTGCATCACAGATACAAAGAATCAGATTACAACAAACATTCGGACCAAAACTTTACAACAGAGTTCAAACAGTCCGAGCGCCAAACATTAAAGAAACTACATCTGGTTACTTCCTGTCAAACACACGTTTCTTCTTCTGTGGCAGCAGAACATTTAAACACAGTATCTGACATCATCACAACAGCTCTGATAAATGTGAATATCACATGACCTCTGAGTCTCAGTCCACCACAACAATATGAGCTTTTAAAGGACTGTTTCACTTGTGCTGGTCTCTGCAGGATCAGCCTGACTGGACCCGTCCTGCTGGTCTCTGCTGGATCCAGGCTGTCTGATGAGCTGTAGCTGGTTGCCAGGTTACCAGGTGGAGGTCCTGCTCCTCCGTCCGGTTGTCCCAGTCTCCGCCCTCTGAACTCCCACAGCTGGAGTTTGGTGACAGCGCCGCCTGCAGTCCGTCCTGCTGCTTCAGGCTCCTTGCTCGGCCCCGGGGGGCCCCCCTGAGGTCCTGGTCCATCAGCACTTGGTCCAGGAAGTTGATGTACCTGAGGGCGAAGCGAAGGATCTCGTTCTTGCTGAGCTTCCTGTCAGGGGGGTGCGTGGGGATGAGACGCCGCAGCTCGGTGAACGCTCCGTTGACATTCTGCTGCCGCCAACGTTCCCGACCGTTGGTGAGGGTCCGGCGGACGACCCGGGGACCAGAACCTAGAGGGGTGGGGAGCAAGGGGGTCAGCTGGAGTAACAAAACCAGATCTGAGGAGACGCGGCCTTCATACAGGAACACATGAAGAAGAAACAGGAAGTACAAACACAGCAGCTCTGACTGATCAAACACTGTAACTGATGTCTCACCGTCACAGAGGTTCATCTGCTGAGTCCAGGTCTGAGTCATCCTGATGCTCTGATCTGGATCACTGCAGACAGACAGGCAGGCAGGCAGGCAGACAGACAGACAGACAGACAGGCAGGCAGACAGGCAGACAGACAGACAGACAGACAGGCAGGCAGACAGGCAGACAGACAGACAGACAGACAGACAGGCAGGTGAATCATCTTGACAGATTCTAAAATTAGAAATTCAGTTTCAAACTGTTCAGTTAAAATGTAATTTGATGTTAAATTTGATGAAACGCAGTTAACATCTGTTTCCTCACGTGTTGCAGATGTTGCAGGTGTTGCAGGTGTTGAGGTGACGGGGCTTCGTGCAGGACTCGGCTGGATGATCCGGGTTCTGCGGCTCCAGGGCAGCAGACAGACGGGGGTCCGGTGGTCTGAGCTCCGGAGCCTCAGTCCGTCTCTTTTATACCGACCCGCGTCCCTCTCTGCTGTCGTGACGCCTCGTTTCCATGGAGACCGGAGACAGTCCAATTAAGCCAGTAAAGTCAGGGAGTCCCAGGAAGGAAGCAGCCCCCCAGGGACCTGCAGGGACCCCCCCCCCCCCCGCTGCAGGAGTCGTGTTTTCCGGAGTCTCCTCCTCCGTCACGACCCGGAGCTCCGGCTGCTCCCAGGCCCCGACCTAAAAATAATAATAGTCAATGATTAGTCTCAAGCACCGTCAGGTGGAGGTCTGTTTCTATGGCAACAACAGAAGTCATCTCTGCACGCGTCTCTCAGACGTCTGTCAATCAAACACAAGTTCATGCAGAAGAATCCTGGAGTCACTGCAGGTTTTAACGGACTGTTGTCTGCAGCTGCACAAACGAAGGAACGTGTCGCTCGTCTCTTTGCTGCAGCTGCTGCAGTGAAAATGCTGCAAACACAGTCAACACTCCCTAAAATTAATGTGACGTCATGGACAACATGTGCACATCTGCAAGTCAGTGTTTGAATTCATGCAACAAGAGTTGAACACAAATATATATTTGATCTTGGATATATTTCTATCACAAACGGAAGTCAGTAACTAGCCGCTTGACTCTGCAGCTGCGGGTCCCGTTAGATCCATATCCGGTCATCAAAGACTCGGACTCTGTGCATCGATTCCTCATTTTCTCTGCTGTTTATTAAATCAGGCCGTAAAACATCATCAGCCAGAGATTCTGCTGCAGACTGCAGATTAACTGGAAGTTTTAAAGGTGAAGGTCAGAAGAGAATATGGGCTGATCGTCATGATCAACAGAAATCCGCTGTTTTATTTTCACTTCAGTTTTTCATCATCATTTATTAATAAAACAACGTCTTAAAACGTCTTTTCATACAACTCACTTTCCTTGCACACAGTTGGGTCTGTGATCCGGGTCTCTGCATCCTCTAGTCCGAGACCGGGTTTATTACAGGTCTTGAACTGGGCTTTTATTTCGGCAGGGCCGGAACTGTGTGTGCGCATGCGCGGTCACACCTTTACAAGAGTTTAAAGGTTCTGAAGGTTCTGAAGGTTCTTGTAGGAGCCATTTCTGTTGTTTGTTTATTTGGGTTTGTTAGTTACTCAATCTTGCTTTAGGACGCCAGGGGGCGCAGTGTGGGCTGTGTGGTACCACAGTGTTTATGACTGTTTTCTTTATTTTGTATCGTTTGACCCGAAAACACAAACATGTTCACCCGCAACAAGGAGCCGTGAAACAAGACAACAGGGACCGATGAAGGGAAGCAAGTCCACATTCCTGTGTGGTCGGAACTGCCAAAACAGTTCTGGTGGTTCTGAAGGTTCTGGGTCCGAGCTGAAGTCTGTGAAGGAACCATCAGCTGCTGCTGATGAAGGTGATGATGATGAGGTCTGGTGTTCAGTACAGGTGGAGAGTAACTAAGTACATTTACTTGAGTATTTCTGTGTTCTACTTCAGACTGAAGCAAAGAAACTGCAACAACAAAATAAAATAGGAATCAAATAAAGTTTATTAGTTTACACTGTTTTATATTATTATGAAAGGTCATTATAATATAATAATAATAATAATTATATAATAAGCCTTTTTAAATAACACTAACAAGGAAATAAAAGCAGAAAAAAGAAAATAAACGTCATGAAAACAAAGTAAAAAATACATTTTTATTATGTATAAACACTAAATATTTAAATGAGTTTATTTCAAGAACAAAAGTGTTTTAACGTTCTAGTTTTTAGTTAAACAGCTGGATTTCATTTCAGCAGCTCCAGTTTGATCGAGACGACGAGTTCAAACTAATTTTCATATTTAAAGATGGAAATTCAGTTTATTTCTCAAAGTTAAACAGTCGTAATAAAAAATAGAAGACTTTTTATGATATATAAATTATAATTGTAAAAACTATCCGTTTAAGAGCCGCGAGAGCTCCTGTAATGATTCGGAACGATATAAATAAACTAAAGTGTGTATATAAAGAAAGTATAGAAATAAAATTGAAGAGACAAAAGTCCTTTCAGGTTTGATGCTTTCTTTGTAAATGGCCCTTTGATTCGACTCCGCTGGTAAAAACCTGGACACACGACAGAGATGATATATTTATTTCAAAGGTTGGAAACTTTGAGTTTTACATTAAAACAATATGTTTCTAACAATTAGGAGAAATAAAATGATCTCTCAATCATGATTCATCGATCTGCTGGAACCACAAAACGTGGACTCATGTAGAAGAAAGAACATGGTGTTTCCTGATGAGGAGGCATCATCAGACATCCTCAGCACGCCGTCCATCCCAGTTACACTTTAACTGTTTGTATGTAAGTACAATCATGAAAATGTACTTTATTCTATATTTAGGTGCATTTTATATCTTTAAACAGTTAAATTCTGACATAAAAAGGAAACAGAGTGAAGATAAAAACCAAACAACTAAACTAACGTGTGAAACAATCCAATCAAAAGAACAAAGATCCAGTTTCTCCTGTGACAGGAAGTGGACATCAGGCCAATCCCAAAGTGGATCTGACAGAACCAATCGGAGTGGATTCGGACCTTCTGGACCAGTTGCTGTTGAGGAACAGAACCATGTTGAGGTGTTCTGGCTCGATGGAGCTCCTGAGGCTGCAGAAGCGATCGCCTGCAGCAGAGAAGGCTCTCTCTAAGGGCACCGCCGTGGAGACGACCCCAAGTTTCTTCAGAGCAAACTCGCTTAATTCACCAAAATGGCCCTTTCCTGTGTGCCTCCACCAGGCCAAAGGGTTGGACTCCTCTGCAGTAGGTCCATAGGCCAAGTATCTGTCCAGCAGGTCCTTCAGTCTAGTGGCAGAAGAGGTGGCTGGATCTACATCAAGCTCCTGCATGATTTTAGTTATTGCTCGCGTTTTGTTTTGGGGTCCCAGCTGGTTTTTGAATCTTGGGTCCAGGAATGTGCTGAGAGCCAGCCGGTGGTTGTTGACATCACCAAATTGATCTTTACATTTCAACAGTAATATCTGGGCAACATCATTCCTTTTCTTCTGTCCTTTGAGGTTGTCAATGAGACCACTGAGCAGCGGCAGCATGGCAGAGATGGTCTGGAATCCTTCTCCTTTCATCTTGGACGTGGCCAACCTCAGAAGGTCCAGAGCCGATATGACCTTCTTGATTTTATCTTTATCGTTTTCATTTAGAATTAAATCTGTCTTGCCTCTCTCGTCGATCACCATCACCATGGCGTTGTACTGCTGAAGCAGTCGCTCGAGCATGTCCAGCCAGGGGAGCCATCGGTCCCCAGAGTACATGATCAGCTCGTCCTCTTTCATATTCAGCTGCTTTTGAATCTCTCTGAGCTTCTCCTCAGCTTCAGAATCGTAGTTAAAGAACCTGGCGATGTTCTGACACTTTCTGAGGACGTTCAGCAGCTCATCGTTACACATCAGATCCTTAAAAACCACATTCAAGGTGTCCGCAAAACAAGGCATGTCTGTCCATTTTGTCTTAACATTTTTCAGTTGTGGCACGCCGGCTCTGACAACACCGTGGACCTTTTCTTTCACACACCACGCCTCCATGACAGCCAACAGCTGATTCGTGATGTTTTCTGCAGATTCGTCTCCGAAGAGGCTGGTGGTTTTGAGCATGTAGGACTTGAGATTCCCGAGGGTGTCCACAAAATGGCAACCCACCGTCAGATAGGAGTCTTCAGGTCTCGAAGACCACAACTCGCATGTCAGGACAATGTCCTTAGCAGAGGCCAAGGTCGATCGCAGCTGATCTCTTTGGTCATTGTAGATGCTGAGAAGCTGTGAGTGTAGCATAGATTTGGGGGGAATTTCAAGAGAAGGGTTTAATGCTTTTACAAAATCCTGAAAGTTATCATCTTGTGTGATTTCCAAGGGCTGCAGGTTCGATACAATCATCTTCAGCAGGCGTCTTTTACTCGTTAGCATTTCCCGTGTCGCCACTGTGGAAGGAAACACATGTTTTAAAAGGACAGTCTTTGTTAACATAACGGGCATGATGGGAATTCTGTCGTCAGCAGAAGGTCCTGTCACAAAGCACCAACTGAAACCTGCTCCTTCAGCCCGATTTGTCACTTTAGGTTCAATGTTAACACGTTGTTTTGTTTCACTAACACTAACTCACGACTGCCGGCGGGTTTGATGACGCATCAAGACTCACGACGTGTCCACATGAAGACGTCCGAGACACAAATGGCCTGCGGACACTTTTTGGGCGTTTGTGTGAATAATGAATGGGGCGCCGTCTTTAATACGCGGTTCTCCTAATGCGTCCGTGGTGGTAACAGAGGAAAGAACTGTCCAATCAGAGCTGAGCATGTAGCTAATCGAGAGGCAGTGGCTTCTTTGAGTTTTCTGTTTGAGCTGAGAGTTAAGACAACGAGGGCAAAAGGACGTTTTAGCAAACTTCACAGGAAAGTCCAACAGAGGACGTCTTCCTGTCTCCAGTATTACACCATCACGCACCCACAAGCCTCCACAAGGTGGCGCACAGATTCAGGACGTGGCGCTTGTTGTCGTTTGTTGTCGAGGCTGCAGAGAAGAACGTGCTGATTGGTGGTCATGCTCGCTGTAAAGCCCTTGAACTCTCTGGGCGTGATGCCTTCATCGTCTGGTGATTATTGTTTTATATATTAACGCAGTAACTACCTGTGTAACGGTCAGCGGCCTGGGGTTCATGTGGGAGGCCCACAGAGCTGGTCCCTGCTGGACTCAAGCTGCAGATGCTTCATGGTCCTCAGTAACCACGTCTGTGTTTCACTGCAGGTGAGCTGAGCAGCACACACAGGATGCGTTCAGGTACAGTATTGAGTGTAGGCCACCTGTGTTTGGGCAGTGCTCAGGTTTAGCTCTGGGCTGAGCAGGTGTGCGGCCTGTATGTCATTTCAAATAGAAACGTGTCTGTTCTGTCAGATGGGTGACTACGGCAACTCACCAGGTTCAGACCCGTAAAGCTTCAATACCACTGTCTGGTAATAAAGAGGCCACGCCCCTTTTGGTACGGGTTTACACGGGTCCGATGGTCGTGTAGACGTGCTGTCATAGCTGAGGCCTTTTCCGTTAGATTAAGTCTCACGTCAATATATTTTTTCAAACTGTTTTTGTCACGAGTGCTTCCATACAGACAGGAAATTATGTGCCGAAAAAGCAACGTAAATAATCTGAGCTTTGGGACGGCGAATGAAGGCGTCGGCCTGTTGAACCCGTTGGCTTCCCGCACGCGGCTGAAACTGAAGACTGAAAATATTTAGGGCATTTTTATTTCTTTTCACCGGTGGATTAATGTGAGCTGTTTCTTTGGTACGTGTGAACTTCTGTTAGATGTTTAACTTAAAGTTCCTTCTGGTTCCTACAGTGGAACGTTGGAGCTTCACTGTGAAGCCTCTTTGAGCTCTACGAGTGTGATTTGTGACATCGCCGATAGTTTGGAAGCCAATCCTGGTTCAAGATTCAACTTGTACGAGTGCGACGTGGAAGCACAGTGAGAATGGACTTCACAGGAAGCAGGAAGCAGCTGTCGTCCAGCGGCTCAACTTCTACTTAGAGATTCTGGATGTTTAACGAAGGAGACGTCACTTCAGAGGCTTTAAAGATAATTGAGGTTTTTGTGAACAGAAGATCTCCTTCACGTGTTAAAACCTGTCGTAGGGATTTTTTGCCAGCTGACACGAAGCCAAACTGCCGAGTTAACGGTCGTTTCATCGCCGCCCACACGAGTCACAGTGGCGACTCACCTGACAGCAGATGACCTTTTCTGTGTGACTGAAGATTTTGCAGCTTGCAGAGAAACAGCTGTGCTCTCTGTAACAAGTGACGGACTCGGCTGTTACCTGCTCCCCCCCGCCTGATCAGATCCCGTCTGGCATGGCGTCCCCGGCCTGGCGTGCTGGGACTTCCTCTGTCTGCTCAGGACGAACACACACTGCTGTAATAAAGATGCGTGATGTCACTTTGCTTAATTTCATGTTTTTCATGGAGAGATACTCACATGATCCTCTTGGTGGCGTCATGTCGGCGCTGCTTCAGCTTCTCCTTCCTGTTCTGATGGATGAAAGTGGCGTTCTGCTCTGCTCTGCCTGCCAGTCATCCTTTTATCAGCTGGGAGGAGTTTGAAACATGAAACTGAGGTAACGAAGTGGCAGCTGATGCTGTTCTCCAGCAGGTCCATGTGTCCCGCCGTGATTGGAGGACACGGACACATGTGACGACCTCGGGCCGTTTTCCTGTGAAACGAAAGTGATTCTGTGTGTCTGTGATCGACAGTCAAAGCAGACTTTTACAGTGAAAGTGAAACTGAGCATCGATGAAAAGCATAACGGATTTATACTCACAACAGATATGAAGTCTGAGAATGTAAGAATACAGTTTACTGCCTTCAGGAGGACACACCTGTCTGACATCTGTCGGGCCTTAGCGACGCAGCGGCCCGAACCCAAAGTGCTGGAGCTGACCCAGTACCTCAGCCCAGTTCCTAACAGAACCCTGAGGAACGCTCCAAATCTAGACCTGGTTGACCTCTAGCCATCACGTGGAGGCCACGAGGAGGACCAGGCCTGGCAGAGCAGAACTTGGAAAATGCAACTTAACAATAAAAATAACAAAAACCAAACAGATAAATCAGGTGAAAATAGGCAGTGATGCCTCAAGAATGCTAAGAAAAGTAAAAAGAGCCTTTTAAGCAGGAACTTCCTGCAGCTCCACTCGCCTGATTTCCTGTTTTGGAAAATGAGCTGTGATGCTTCAAACCTGCTGTTTCTGCAACTTGCTAGAAATGACTAGACAGTTCTGATGTACTCTGATTCTACTCTCTAATCCAATAAGAGCAAATTAATAATAAGAATGATTCCATGTTTAAACCAGAGAGTAACAACCTGAACTTAACTTTGAAGACAATAAAACACACGATGAGTAACTGAGCACAGCAAACATCTGTTTGGTCTGAGCCTTCTGCTGACACGATGAAAGGAACATGTAATCAGCATGCAAAATACAAACATTATTAAAACATCTCGATTTCAAATGTAATGAGTGATTTTGGGGATCAGCTGGGATGGCGAGGATAACAGCTTCTGCCTCTTTCAACAGAAAACATTCAGTTATTGCTGCAAACTGAATTCTCCATCTTCAATGGATTATAGATTTACAGCTGTGAAGAAATTCTGCAGCAACACAGGTTTGATATTTTTGGATGTCCGGCTGACGTCTCTGTTTCTGTACACGTTACTTTATTTTACAGAAACATTTCTAAATATTCACATCACATATCGGAAACTGAGACTCATCCAGAACACAGTGATGGTGTGAGAGGCCAGGTGAGCTCAGGCTGCAGTGATCCGAGCAGACCAGCAGGGGGCGGTGTGCTCTCTCTGCTCTTGCTTCTCTTCTTGTGTTGCTTTTGGGATTTGCAGGTCAGGAGCTGTTTTCTACGGAGCCCCTCTGGGGCCACATGGTAGAAAAAAAAAATCATCAATGCACGGTATGAACCACCTGCAGATACAAGAAGTGGCTGATATCGAGAAATCTACCAGAGGCTGGAAAAGGCTGGACTGAAAGTCAGCACAGAGGCACTAATCATGGCAGCACAGGAAACTGGCTCTGAGCACAAGATCAGTAGAGGCCTGGATCCACCACAGCAGGCAGGACCCCAGGTGCAGACTGTGCAAAGGTGCCTCTGAGACAATCAATTCAATTCAGTTTTATTTCTATAGTCTATATCATAACACAGTTATCTCATAGCACTTGTTAATATAGAGCAAGTCTACACCAACTCTATATGTACAGACCCAACATTTCCACCAGGAGCAGCACTAGGAGACAGTGGCAAGGAAACACTGCCTTTAACAGG
>JAVQJF010044455.1:0-10187 GCA_036023855.1 Gadopsis marmoratus | reverse complement strand
CCCCCCCCCCCCCCCCCCCCCCCCCCCCCCCCCCCCCCCCCCCCCCCCCCCCCCCCCCCCCCCCCCCATGAAGGTGTGGCTTTATTTTAATATTTGATGTTTGTGCTTGTGTTGCAGATTTGGTTCAGGTCCCACTCCATGCAAAACGCTCAAGTATGTGTCCCTCCTCATATCATGTCTACAATCGGAGTCAGGAAGGTTCATTTAAAGCCTAACCTACATCTGATTACAGACTGAAATCGCACGTAATCCCTCAGAACAATCAAATGCGGAGATGATTAATGGTGCGATTAATTTCAGCAACGGTTGGGTTACCGTGATTATATTGATTATAAAAGATCACGTAATCTAAATGTCTTTTTCAGAGATCGCCTGAAGAAAATGTAATCACAGTAATGTTTTTTTCCCAGAAATTGTGACTACTCACCATCAGTCTTTACTCCCATCGTAGCTGATGTGTTACTAAACAGCATTTTATAAACGGCACTTGTCAAAATAACAATCACATTTCGAATCAATGAATGAGTAACAGTATCATTTCCTTTCAGCTGATACTCATATTATCATCATCATTTCACACCCCTCATCTGTTTAAACTAAACTAAATGATCCAAGCAAACGCCATCTTGTCTTGTTTAAGGAAGCAGGACAGGAAGATCAATACAGTGTCATTATTTCTACTTTAATAAGAAACTACATCCATAAGCTTGTGTCCACAGCCCTAAACGTTTTTAAAGTGACAGTGCTACATGCTGATATTTGCCTTTCACATGTTTTTGTATTTGCATACAAAGATTTTATTACAGACATTCCCACCAGACATGTATGCTGTAATAACTTCCTCCACCACAGAATGAGTTATGTGGAAGTGAAGTATAAAACATGCAGACATGGTTGAGGCCTTTAGCAACTGTTGGACTTGTTCAGCATGTGCACATCAACGGAGTTCCCATTGTGCTCAGACACAACCTCATGTTCCCTACATGAAAGAAAATAGTTATTTGTGATCACAAGCTGATTACAACTGTTGGGTTATACAGACCAGGAGACAATCATAAATAATGATTTATCAAATTGTGAGAGGTGCGTGCTGGGTCCCAACCCCATATACTCCTGGCAGTAACATATAATCTGTATCTGGATATAAGGAAGCACATATTAGTGCAGGTGTACATGGCCAGCAAAACCCACAAATAGCAGCAATAGCTTTTCCTTCGTCTTCTTTAAAAGTGATTTAAGAATGAATGATGCCCATAGATTTCATTGCCTCCCTTGACCTGGAATGTGCCATGTTTGTCCACAAGCCACACTTAACTAATTTGCATACTGACATCTGATTACAACGCGGGCAGAATCAAGATAACGTGAATGCTTATTAATACCGAGGGTGAAATTCAAAGGCTGTGGACTGGAAGTCATTATCCAGAAAATGTGTCCAGGTACATGTTAATTCCTGGTGTAAATGGTGCTTTAATTTAAAAAACAATACAAGATGATCTGATAGTACCGGAAATACCAGTTGACTCAACTCAGAAATGGCAAAATCCTAGGAGTTCCACATACGTGTCTCTACTGTTTTACAGAGAAAGGCACATTTAAAATAAAATCGGTCAACTACAGTCCAGAGGGCAAAAATACCCCATCCATCAGCGGTCAGAGGTGTGAGTCATTCAAACTGACAGGCAGACTGCAGGTAATCAAATAGCATCTCAGTACAACAGCAGCAGGGCCTCTCAGAAATTCAATAAACAATGAGCTAGATGTACAACATGTTGTGTTATTCTCACATAAATTTTGCAAAAGAATAAGAATGTGAAGCTGTTGTGACCGCATGCTGACCACAATTAGATGAGTGACCAGTGTACATATGCCGGCTGGTCTGACGAATCCTGGTTTCTGTTTGGCATGGTGCTGTTTAGCAGGCTCAATATTTGGCATAAATAACTCAAAACCATGGATACATAATACATGTGTCAACAGGGCAAGCTGGTAGTGATGGCGAAATTCTGCTGTGATATGAACGTGACAGTGACTAATTCAGTCCAGTGGCCTGTATAGTAGATCTCAACCCCACCGGACCACCTGGAGGATAAAGGGGGGACATATAAAATGTCCACAGCATGGATGTGCCAACGATCAACAATCAGTGACTGACACTTCCGTAGCAAGTCATCTTCATACCTAGGAGTAGTGTACCTTGTACTTAGTACTGAGTCTTAAAGGTGCGCTGTGGAGTTTTCTCTTGACCAAAGTTGCTGTTTACATTGAGAGTGACTCACAAAAAGGCATCGTGTCCATTGGCAGGACTGTGCAATCCGCGCCTGGGTGCAACAAACAAAACTGGGACTCATAAAAGCATTTCTCCATGGTGCTGCTAGTAGTTAAAAGCTCCACCGTTAAGGAGGAAGGATATGCACAAAGAGAATAACTAATAAAAAGGAAACGGTAACACTACGTTGGTAAGAAAAGAGAGGAATATACATTACACTCCATGGATGTGTTTCTACACCTCAGCAAACCTTTAGCATCCCCAGTCGCTATCTCACTCCTACTGTTTTTCCTGTGTCTTTCTATAATGAATAATAGAGCACCACTCTGCTTTCAAATATGAACAAACCTATGAGCCCGGTGTGATTTTGTGATATAGAAGATTAGCTTTGGGACTTTCCTGTTGGCCTTGATAAACAAATGTTGAGGTGGTTATAGTGCATTTGTCAATCACTGCAGTAATCTCTGTTTGTGTGTGTCCGTCCATCTTACAGCCCGACTGCCTGCCGAAATGTAAATAATGAATTCTATTTTCAATCATTCCACGAGGTAGATTACATTCAAAATTCAAATTATTATCAACTCTTAACTGTGACACCTTGTCTGTTGTCGTCACATCCAATCTATTGTTGCTGGATTCAGTCTTTGATGAATGAGTGTCATTTATTATTGTCTGATTAATATCTATTTTCTGCTTCTATTTTGACCATGCCAGAATAAGAATGAAATCAACCCCCGGTATCACATTAACAGACACCCAAACGCCACAGGAAGCTTAGAGTTACATCACATTCAACGTGGAGTTTATGGCTTCAAATGTCACTATAGTTAATGTGTTGAATATGTCATTCATGTCACAACAGTGGAGTAGACCACCAGCTGGTGGCACAAACACGGTGGCAAATCCACAGTTTCATGATGGGTTTTCAAATTTAAAATGCAATGTTATATTATTGGAAATGGATTACTGTTCCATTGAAGATGCACTCGAAATGGCTTTTTACAGCCAGTGTTGAGACATCAGTACATGACCAGAAAGATACAGTCAGTAGTGTCTGCAAACACTGTAATACCACAAAGGTGTATAGTTCCAGAAAACTTTCAGATCATATTTAAAACAATAAATGTGACTGAAACCAAAATAAATGAATTTACTCAAATACTTCATTCAGTATTTAGGTAGAATATTATATGTAGATAATTTCCCAGAGTACTATTCTAGAGGCATTTTACTTAATTTACTTTAAAGCTGTGCAAATAAATATTTTTATATTAACAATGGGAGAAATAACTACCCCCAATGGCTGCTACTATTGCTTCATGTTTGCTGGATGTGTAAATAGGCAACTGTTTGGTAACATTTTAGCCATTTTAGCTTTAATGGGTTGCTCAGCAAATAAGAATCAATCAAGGACTACACTGAGGTTTTGAGAAAGCATCCTTTTTGGCAGCTAGCCTGGTCTAATGTGGGACAAAGGACCTCACCAAAATAAGAATAAAAAATAAGAAAGAAAGAAAGAAAATAATAGAAAGTCAAGAAAAGTCAAGACGTCCTTGTGTGTTACATTTGTGAGTTACAACGTGTTCTTATGAATGAATATGATAGTGTATATAATACGCTTTTGTTGTGCTTGTTCTGTCCAGGTGGGCGTCGCCGGTCTGAGCCAGACGAGGCAGAGCTGCTGAGGGTCAGCAGACGATTGGTTGAGGACGCTGTCAATCGCGCCTTGCAACAGTACAAACAGGAAACACTTCAAAATGGGGGTGGGCCTAATGCCACGGCAGTGCAGCCCCCTGGAAACACTGACGACACTGCAACAAAGACGGTCACTACAGCTAACTCCACCACAGACAACAGGAAGTGACATCATCGGACAGAGGTGCAGAGACTGAGAAACCAGTCGCCAGAAAACATCAGGCCTGGCTAACCAGGAGAAGAGCCCTGGGCACAAAGCCTGAACCAGCCAACCAGTCAGCCCAGATCGCTGACTAGCTAACTCGGCTAGCCCAGTCATGCTAGCTACCTGCCCAACTGACCGAGCTTGACACCGTGCTAGTTAAATAAATAATGTAGCTTGAGTTCAGTTCTAGGTGACCACCCCAACTGGCCAGCTGGCTAAACCTGTTAGTTAACTCACTAACTCTGCTGTCGTACGTCTAACAGCAAGGATATTGATCGTCACTCCACTGTGGGTCTGTGTTTGCACGGCAAACCCAGAAAACATATGTGAAGCACTCCTCTAGAGACACATGTAGGGTTCACGTTGACCTCTCACTCCCAAACCGCCCTTTTTAGAAGATAAATCACGTTTTGTAGACCATCACCGGCACTTAAAATGGGACAATATATCCTCAATTTCTTTTTGAAAAAAACGTTGTTCTCCTCCTTTATTTGATTTTTCTTTTAGCATACGTTTCTCTTAGAAAATCAGTGCCGTGTTCACTGACAAAAGATTACTCGTGGACTGAAGAGGATATGTGACAGAGCTGGTTTGACTGACGGAGGGTGAAGTACAGTATGTTGGACTTGGTCTGATCAAATCTTTGATGTATTTTGAAGTGAGTCTGGATTCAAAGCACTTTCATATCAGTTTCAGGAAATGGATATTTCTTTAAACTTCCAGCATTTAATTTCACGTTTACGTACGACATCCGTCTGCATTTTTGTATTTATGCCAAGTTGTGATCTGGCCCCAGCTATGCTTTAAGTATTATACAGTATATCACTGTTGTATATAGTGTGTCCTCCCAAGGCAACACTGAGACAATCTTCAATCAAAGCTAAATTCAGTTATAAGCTCTGAATTCACATTTTCAAACAGAGACTAAGTGATTCCAGCTTTTCGAAACCCAATCTGGACTCTTCTGTTGGGCCCACAAACACTATGGGATCATAGAAACTGGTATCACGCTATCACATTAACTTATCTGCACTAATAGCATTGACTTTACAAAAGATGTCAGGCGAATTGGAGATACATCGTTGGGGATGCTACAAATAAAATAACACTCCTACAATACACTACAAGTTGCCAACAATGCATTTTTACTCCATTAATGCCAAAACCTCTATTAATGACCTGAGTGCTTGTCTCAGTGAAAACCGTCTAATTTGTATGTGACAGGCTGTTATTATTATTAGACACAAGCATTCATTTCATAACTCAGCTTCCTGCCTGATCATATATAAATGTAATTTATTTTATTGTCGGTTTCTGTCTGTGAAATGAATTTGAAGGAGCAGCAGAGCGCACACATGATTTATTTTTTGTTTGTCCTTTTAAATCCATTCATAAATAGTTTGTGTTCAAGTCCGACCGAAGCCTGGCTGTTGGAGGCTCCATGTCTATTGGGCGTATTTGCTGATCTGAGTATGCTTTTATCAAGTAGCACATGTAAGAGCAGCTACTCAGATGCTGACGTCGGGGAGATTAACTCAGACAATCGCTGGTGTCAGCTGAAAACCCTCCAGCTATTATTTTTAGTGTCTTCCCATCCATTTTTTTTTTTTTTTTTTTTTTTGGGTTCAACTTGAAAATGAAATTGGCCTTTTGTGCTCTATGGCTTTTTAAAGACTTGACTTTCTGGAGATGAGGTTTTTGACTGACAGCAAGATGATGATGAAGATGATTGTTTGCTCCCTGACATTTTGTGTTATTTTATTCTTTTTAACTATTATTTATAATGCTTTGCTGCTGCGGCAGAATAGCCGGCTTCCCTGTTGGAGAAATGCATTTCATGTGAAAAAATGAAAGATTTAATTTTGACTCAGAAGGTGGAAGAAAAAGCACAAAATTACAAATTAGTTTTTTTGATCGTCTTTGGTTTCATGTTTTAAAGAGCAGGTAAATATAATCCATGCTGTTAAATCAAATCACCTCTGTTCAAAGTGGCCTTAAGTCACTAAAAAAAATTGATGATTTTTGCTTTTGCTTTTCTGTAAGTGCTTAAGGTGACAATGCATAGGTGACACTTTTAGACCGTGTGGGTGATGATGGCTCATTTTGCCGAAGTCTCTCAAATGTAAATTGGTTTCTTGAGTTAAATGTCAACCATGAAACACAATTCTTGTTATTTCTATCATAAGGCAAGTCCGTTTCTGCGCATGTGGACACGGCGAAACGGAGCCACGGCTCAGATCTTCAGCCGTGAGGTTTATTTCCCTCCGGTGCGAACAGGTGTGAGCTGGAAAAGGTGCTCTCATCCCTGTGAAATCCACTTTAAGCCCTATCACTGTGGGCTCGTTGGAACGTCAATAGCGGAGGGAATTCTGTCTTAAGGGTTTGAACTTCTTTTATTGTCACCGGATCCTTAATCTCCTTAAAATCCCCTTTAATACACAAGTTGTCCTGTTGGCCTATATGGTTAGCCTGTTCGTGTGTGTGTGAGATGAATGGTTCCTCTAATAAATTCTTGTCTCTGTCAGTCATGACAACTGCAAGCTGTGTGTGTACAAATTTGTCTTTTTCTGTCTTTCCATTCGTCTGTGCGTGTATGTCTGACTGCGTCGGTGTGTTTGTACTGTGTTGTATATACTGTTCTGTCATATCTGAACAATAAACAGGATATGAGATTCAAAACCAATATCCTTCTTCTGATTTCAGTCTGGGTGTGCTCAGTGTTACAGGTTGTGTATGTGTGCAGAATACCTACAGTATGTTTACATCAGGACAGAAAGCATTTCAAGGTTGCCCCCATATATCTTCTAACATAGTCTTATAGGGCTTTTTAAGAAGCATCATTGTGGGATTTGTGGAAGCATTTGTTTCCTAAATGTCATTATCCATTTGGGAAGAAATAGTAGGCAATAAATTCACCAGAAAAACTAAATAACTTCATCAGCAATAAACTGTTTCGTAAGAAAATGTTTTAAGGTGGATCCCAACACTACAGCCACAATGTACAGTAGTTAGAGTGCACTGAATATCCCGTCTTATCATATCATGCTTTTCTACGTAGTTGCGTTACTGCCAAATTGCACATTTGAGACTAAAATGTTTTGTCTTTTGGTCATTTAAAACCAAATGTTTAAAATGTTTACCAACTGATATACAGGCCCTTCACCCCTCATTTTGGCCCGATTAGACCTCTCACTCTTCTTCATTACCATAAATCCTCATTTATCCCAATGGAAGCGAGAACATGCACTTTAGTTGGGACAGATTTATATTTCTAATGGGTTATTGCGAACTTAACAATTCCTCCATGTTTACCCTTTTAAGGTGAATAATCTGCAGGAAGTCAATAAGGGTTAAATTGACATCAAGAGAAAAATGGTGAAGGGCTGGAATTAATTGGTGAATTGAACCTGTTGAAAGGGGATTTTTACACACATTTTACTTTGCCTGATTGGACCTCTTGATTTGATTGACAGCTCCCTCACTCTCCTGTTGTCCAGAATAACTGAAAACATACATGTGCATGTGTACGTGCACTGCAGGTCCTTCAATGCTGTTTTGTGACAACAAAAAAGTGTATTTCTCCCTGGGGGAAACTGACTTCACACGAATTCTAAAACAAGGTCAGCGTCAGGTGAATCCCCCCCACAGAGGGGTTGAGTTAATGATCCTGGTGCAGTGTCATGACTCCTGAAGGCCAGCAGGAGGCAGATAGGTGGACAGTGATCCATGAGCTCTTTCACAGCTAAAAATTAAAAGACTAGGACAGACGACAAAGACGTGGACAGAAATGATGCAGAGTTTCAGGCAAGCAGCAAAGCGGCAGCCAATTTCATCGACATTCAGCATAATGAGGCACTTGGCAAACATTAATGACCTTCCTCCTCCTGCTGACATTTAGAAGAAGAAGTGACGAAGGCAGCCTCATACCTGTAGCAGAACTGAGTCTGTATTGATGGTTTTATGGTAACTAAACACACATTTACATGTAAGTGACGGGCCCGGTGTTGCTGTTTTAGAATCTTTCCTTGAGCCTTCCTCCCAATAATCCAGATCACCTTTAAATAAATGAAGATAAAGTCAGTGTGAATCGGGGCTCCCAGGGTGTTACCAACGTGAAACCTAGCCAGCTCTTTTATATCACAGCTTCCCTCATAATGTGAGAATCTGTTGAATCACGGCGAGTAATGCTGCAGCTGACACTGATTCAGTCACCAGCTGACCTGTCTGTGTGATGCAGTGATGGGTGCAGATTCAGTGCGATTCATCACAACTCCCAGACGATTAACCGCTTGCCAAATGTGAGCGTCGAAGCGTTCGTGGTTCAATCATTGACCAGGCTGAGGATGGACAGGGAGCAAATTTGTAATCACCTGTCCCAACACGATTGAAAAGATAGATAGCATCATCCTGACGTGTGTCCCCTTGGAATTTGCTCCCCAGCCGCCGCCCATTTACAGCCCGCTGTCTTCTCTGAGTCACGTCTCTTGTTCTGCTGCGCTCGTGTCACATGGTAGAGTTGGCAGAACAGAATTCATGTCAAAGACTCTACACTCCACTTGGGAGCGTACATGTTCTGGCATCACCTTGTAGGAATATCTGCATTTGAGTGTAGATTCATCAGTTTGCCTCTTGTCTGACAGGCAGCAGTGGATTTTTTAGAAGGCTGACAGACTTTAGGCCAAGAAACAGTCGATTAGATATCGGTGATTCCTAATCTGGGAATTTATACCAGTAGATGAATTCAAGCTCATCAATAGGAGCCTAGTGGAGATAGGAGACATTATCCCAACTCTAAAAATATGTTTTCAGGGCTGATAAATTAATGTGCACGTTACAATTTCATCACATGACTTTTGAAATTACGTCCTGTACCCTCAGTTTCAAGGTCGAGAACTCATTGCTGTACACAAAACTAAAATTCATCATGAAATCACATTCTCCATTAATGTGACTTTTGCTGAATAGTGATGAAACCCATGACAGGATAACATATGTCTCTTCTTCAGCCAGAAAACTCAGGGGGTTACTGCCCATGTGTGTGAAATGTCCCTACAAATAAGGAAGTCTGAGTTTAATTAAAGCTGCACTTAGTTTATTACTACTCAAGCCTGAAAACAGCGGTTTAATGTTATCTGTAGCTCTGGAGGGAGATTTATAATAAAAAATAAAAATAATAAAAAACTTTCATGACGTCAAAGTTATCTCAATTTACTAAGCAGGAAGATGCTATTGAGTTGCATTGTGGGAAGTGTAGGATCCAGGGCTCCCATTTAAATTGCATTTGACATTCAGACAGCACAAGAAACTATTTCAATTCTATAGTTTACTTTATTTTGAAAGTAGACGCCGACAGGAAGCAGACGCACTGCTCGTCTGTGGGGAGGTGGACAGGGCATGATACATTTGTGGTTAACTGTCCAAATTCAGACCAACTAATGGGATAATTTTAAACTTTTGTGGCATATTCGGAATAGAAAAGAAAACACAGGAAAGCAACAAAACTTGGCCAGCGTCCATATACAACTGTGCCTCTGATATGTAGTGTGTGTGTGTGGGTGTGTGTGCGTGTGCACTCTCTGAAGCCCACAGGGTTGTTCTCTGTTTTTGATCTGAAAGACAAAATATCCTTTTTTTTCTTCCTTTTTACCCTCTTTTCTCTTTCTATTTTAGTCTCCGCTCATGGCACCATCTGCCTTACTGAACACATGTATTTGTGAGAATACAGTGTGTGTGTGTGTGTGTGTGTGTGTGTGGTTGAGACTGAGAAAGCACGAGTTAGTAAGTGGGCTCTATATTCTACATACCGTATGTGTGTGTCTGGCCAGGTTACTATACTTATCACCTTCGTGGATCTCAGTTTTTTCTCCTGTAAGTGCCAATTCTGCACAACACACACACACACACACTGTAATAATAATACAATTTGAACATAGAAACCATCTCGCTGAGGCTGTGGGCTGAAAACTGGCAATTATCACAATAATAATTTGAAGAAATTAAAGGGCAGGAGGGGGGGGG
>JAVQJF010044451.1:0-11352 GCA_036023855.1 Gadopsis marmoratus | reverse complement strand
AGCTTTTAATGACATTCAAAGAGCACGCATCTGCTTTTTCAGCACAAATGCTGTTCCCAATTGTAGTTCCCAAGATTCAAAAACACAGGATGCGCCAGGGATATCTATTAATACTACTAGAACTAAAACTACAAAACTACACCCACAGCTACAAGTACTACAAACACAAACGTTGCTTTGAGCTAAATGCTAACAGCAGCCTGCTACCATGCTCCCAACGACAACGTTAACAAGCTAATGTTTAGCAGGTAAAATCTTTACCATGCTAGTTTATAGCAGTAAAGGTGAAGTGCAGCTGAGGACGATGGGAATGTCATTTCATTACTGGGCAAATTAAAATTTTGACCTGTTGATGGCGCTAGATGAGAAGTCTAAAAGAGGATCACCAAACGTGTTACAATTCATCCTGATACGTGTGTCACATGTGTACTAAATACCATTTTAGTCCATCCAATAGTTGTAGTAGGAAGAGTCAGGGCATCACCAAAGTTGGCAGGATTCATCCTCTGGGCACCTTGAATGTCTGTACAAATCTTCATGGTAAGCCGTCCAGTAGTTGGATCGACCAACCAAATGTCAGCCCAACATTGACATCCGTAGAAAAACACTATCCTATAAAACACTATGTATCTCCCATCTCCACTACCACTACTACATAACCATTCTATGCTAATGCTAATTCCATTGCTATTGCATCTCTTGCAGGCTGAGATAGGCCCTGCTGCCTTGAACCTCACCGACACGCCCATGGGTCCAAGCAGCGGCAGCAGCAGTGGCAGCAGCAGCCCGGCTGGTAACACTGGCAAGGCTCCCGCTCCGCCCGCCGGCAGTGCTTCCTCCCCACCTGCTCCACCGGGTGGTCGCCGTCCCGCCTCCCCCGCCTCCCCCGCCTCCCCTGCCCCCAAGCCCCCATCTAAGGGCTCCGCCGGGCGCGGAAAGAGCACCTGGAGGGTGGAGGACCTGGAGGGGGAGCTGGAGAGGAAGATAAAGATGCTGGAGAAGGAGCGTCAGGCCATGAGGAAGGAGACGCAGGGCCAGCATGAGAAGATCAACCAGGGCATCGACACAGTCAGCCACCGCGTCACTGAGCTGGAACACAGTGAGTCTGGGGGAGACAGACGAGGAAGAGGAGGGTAGTAAAGACACGTGGTGGTGGTGGTGGCTAAATAAACGAAGGAAGGGATGCATGGATGGGTAAACTGATGCACACGGGGAGATAAACAACTGCAGTAGCAAGCTGACGTCACAAGACAGGGCTATAATTATACTTCAGTGTGCGCTGCGTCACCATGGCAGTAAGCTGTGGATAAAAACAAGATGATTAATGAGTGCTGAAGGTTGTTAAATGTCAAAGAGCGCTAGGCGCTGAAAATAAAAACAATACAGCAAAAAAGTTAAGTGAAACGCAAAAGAAATGACCTTTCACTTGTGACCTGTAAGTCGTCATAATCTCGGGAATTTATATTAAGGATCCTTATTTTATGGCTGGTTTCATTGGTTGTATGTTGATGGGAGTTTCCTCCGCCAGGGACATTCAAGGTAGCTGCGAGCTTGGTCTTTCTCGAGTAGTGATGCAGAGAGTGGAGAGAGAGGGATGCTGGACGATCGGAGAAGTGGGATTCTAGAGGAGAGTTTGAGAGTTTGGTGAGGTGCAACGAGGAAGCTTAAAAGGGAAAGAGAAGGCTCCTTTTAGCGCCGTCATTCCCCCCAACCTCTCCGACTGTCTGTGCGTCTGTTCTGCCTTGATTGTCAGCGGGGGCCTCGAGTTAAGAGAGTCGGATCATTAACTGTGAAGCTTGAGCTCTTGCCAGACACCGTGGGTGTGTGTGTGTGCACAAACTGAGAGGGACAAGCGAGAAGCGAAACACCAGCGTCTTTGTATGAAGTGGCCCTTAATGCATCGCCCTTCCACATCTTCTCTCCCCGTCTGCCTTATCTCTCTCTCTCTCTGTCTGGCTGCTGCTTCTCTTTACCTCCTTCCTCTGTGTCTCCAAAGCGCTGACAGAGCCGCCGTTCCCCGATGGCTTCGTCCTCTCCTTCCCCATGCGGACCAACTACATGTACGGCCTGGTGAGAAAAGAGATAACAGAGATGTATGCCTTCACTGCCTGTGTCTGGCTGAAGGCCAAAGAAGGGGGCATCGGGACCCCCTTCTCCTACTCAGTCCCGGGGCAGCCCAATGAGCTGGTTCTGCTACAGGGCGTCCACAACCCTGTGGAGCTGCTCATCAATGACAAGGTAATATCATTTCTCATACCTGGGGGTTTGGATCCCACCTCAAGGGGTTGAAAGTTACATTTGGTGTAACTGTAGGAAAATTAACTGCCATTTTTAAAAATGGTGTGTTATGTCGTGTTATATTCTTCTGGTAAAAATAATTAGTATTTTGCACCGTGAATGATTCCTTATAATTAGTCAAGCAAAGGAAATCATTATCAGCTTATTACGCTGTTCCACAGACCAGTGCGAGCTTGTTGTCTACTTGCTGTAACTCATTGATTAAAATGAGCGATGACAGCACGGCCATTCTTGTGAGAGACCAACTGTTTTCATGCCGTGTTACCGAACAAACAGTAAAATTGAAAATGGTTGATTCTCTGGGTGCTCCTCTAAGTCTTACCACCCTTTTAATGAGTCGTGTGTAAAACACCTTTATTACCCTTGCTGCTGAATCCACAGAACTAAAGAAGACGGTGCCCTTGAACAGCACATACAATTTTTTAAAAACCACAAAAATAAAGGAAAAATAAAATCACAAAGAAACTAAATGCCAAGGGCAGTGATTAATCACAGCATAAATACAACAGTAAATGACAATATTACCTTGAATCTATGATCCAATATAAAAACCTTATATGGCGCTGAGTGCAAGAGAAGCCCATGTTCTCGGTTTATGTTTTCACATTTGAAGTGCTGTGGCCCACAGCAAACATACGTTATTGATGAGAGACGGCACAGAGGCGAGGTTGTTGCAGCTGTTGTTTTATAGATTGCATTAATACTTACCTTTTATAGTCCTTACGCTTATAGTTCCCATGGCAGAGAGGAGTGGGGGTTTGCAACCGTGGCATACGGAAGCTTGGGACTGCCCACAGAGTTTAGTTTTGCAGACATAAACTCGATGTGTCGTAGCTCAGTGGACCTGAAACCACTGGTTTTGTAGACAAAGGTGTAACCACAGCACACTGTGTTCTCTGACCTCTAGGTGGCGCAGCTGCCTCTGTCCCTACCGCAGGACAAGTGGGAGCACATCTGTGTTAGCTGGACCCTGAGGGATGGGGTGTGGAAGGCCTACCAGGGGGGGGAGATGAAGGGGAGGGGAGATGGACTGGCTGCCTGGCATCCCATCAAACCAGGAGGAGTCCTCATACTGGGACAGGAGCAGGTGAGATGGATGGATGGATTAGTATGAAGAGATTAATGGATGGGTGGATGGATGTGCAAACTAATGAATGGATTAAAGATGGACACATACTGGACCAGGGAAACATTGAGAGGATGGATTAATGGATTGATGGTTGGGTGGACAGAGAGCTGCATCAGTAGATTTTCACACATGAACAGACCCAGCGGTGTTTGTCCTCCTTCGTTAGCGACCCCACCCACGTTACATAACCGTTATGAAATCTGACTTTATCCCTCATCCCCGGCTCCTCCTGTCCACACGTCAAAGTGTCCTTGAGCACGACACCGAACCCCGGGCTGCTGCTGCTGGGCAGGCCAGCGTCTCGCATGCATGTGACTGTGCATGGGAGGCAAATTGTAAAGCGTTTTGTCCATTAAGGTAGAAAATAAAGTGCTACATAAGTGCAGTCCATTTACCATTGTGCAGCCCGGCGTCTCTGCATTAAGCATGAAAAGCAGAGAGCTGGCAGTCCAATTCTGCAAGATGCTGCAATGATGCAACAAGACTTGATTTAATGGATAATTCATAGAGAGAGAAAGAGAGCGAGAGAGAGCAAGTACTTAAGGACATCCCCCTCACAAGGGTGCTCTGGATAAACTTTTTAATCTTGTTTAGGGGGACTCATCCAAACGCAATATTTCTGTGTATGGATAAAGCTTTAGCCTGCATTTTCATTGAGGAAAGATGAGCACAGTGGTATTTACTGCTCACCAATTTGTCATATTTAACTTGCTCTTTTTTGGGGGGGGGAGAAGGTTGGAAGTCAACAGCATAATTTGGTTAAGCATCAATAAACCCTTCAAACACTCCACATCCTCATAGGTGATACTAGCAACGACCAATCTGAGCCTCTAGATCGTTTGACCCGTCAGCAATGTTCAGTGCTTAAAGCTGCTCCGTAATGCCCCTAAAGGAGGGGCTTTTTTGGGGAGACAGGACCAGGAACTCAATTTAAAACCTAGTTCCTCCGCTTGAAACTCAGGCTAACTGGTAAAGTTCTAATAGATGTCCGTTGAAAATGATCCCAACTAAGTTGGTCTCATGGCTATTCATGCTAGAATTCTGACATTCAGCCCTTTGTTTGTTCCAACTCTTCTACCCAAGGATACGCTGGGCGGGCGTTTTGATGCCTCCCAGGCCCTGGTCGGGGAGCTCTCCCAGTTCAACCTGTGGGATCGGGTGTTGAAGCCGGCAGAGGTGGCCGCCCTGGCCGACTGCAACTCCTCAGTGCTGGGCAACATCGCCCCCTGGACCGACCACGACGTAGATGTCTACGGCGGTGCCACCAAGGAGTCCCTGGACCCGTGCCACGCTGCCCAGAGGTCCAACCCCTTCAACCCCAAACAGTGAAGTGTGATTGGGAGAGGTCAACCAAGGACGGTTGTGTTTGATAGGTCGATTTAGGAGACGATCTAGGAGGCGTGTGACGATGTATCACATTGGGGTTTATGGTATATTTGTTTGAGATGGGAAACTTGCCGGCGGACGTAAACATATGATGGAGCTATTATTTGTTTTTAGTGTTGGTGTCCACGCTCATGTGTTAACTTCTGCAGCGAGAGACCATGAGTTTAGTCACAGAATTGCCTTATTGAAGGCTGCATGGGTGGATTGACTTCTGGCATGAACAGGACACTCATGGAAGCACTCCATAATAAATCAATTATTGGCTCTGGTTAAACGTACCACCCTCTGTTCTAGGTAATACATTGTTATTCAGGCAGGTGGGCTTTGATGGGTTGGAACACAGCTATGGTAAGAACCTTTAATGATGCCATATATATAAGGGGTTTATGAATTTTACAACAAAGTGACACAAAGCTCTGTCTTTCCTCATTTTGTGTCCAGTTGATTGTGTTTATGCTAATACTGAACTCTGTGATGCTATCATGGTTATATTGGATTCAACACTCAATGGGAAACAAAATGAGTTGTTTTTTTGTTTTTTTTAAACTGCA
This sequence comes from Gadopsis marmoratus, assembly GCA_036023855.1. Classification (NCBI taxonomy): domain Eukaryota; kingdom Metazoa; phylum Chordata; class Actinopteri; order Centrarchiformes; family Percichthyidae; genus Gadopsis; species Gadopsis marmoratus. Next base: position 5,988 of record JAVQJF010044451.1, on the reverse strand, counting down.
TATGATCCTGTTGAGTATTGTCTTTGTATTTTTACGTTTTCTACATGGCATACCATGATTTGGTAAAACAGTGGTCTTATAAATGTATATTGTGTGATGTTCCTCTGGTAATGTTGCTCTGTGCCAGTCTGCTCCCCCTGCTGTAGCCTCCAACACCACTCACAGTCCTGCAAAGTTGAGTTGCAGCATTTTCATTTGCAACCTCTCAGTTGACCTTCTGAAATAAACACTTGATATCTATCTAAGCACCATTCAGACACAGGACATTTGTGACAAACCTGAGTGAGTCTGGTGACATCGTGTTGTATCCTTGAATGTAAACCAGGTGGAATGTGCACGCGCATTTGCATGAGCAAAGACACATTTCCTGTCACTAAAGGAAGAAACTCAAAATGTGTAAATTACAGTGTCGTTGTCCCCAAATTATACCCACACTCTGAAGCGCACAGATGTCTCTTTGGTAAATCAGATCCTCGCAGAATGCTCGACAGGGAGGGAGGCGTATGAATTGAATTGAATGTACGGTGGCCATTTGGTACTTAACATGTGACTTGGTATAGAGGATCAGTACAAGATCAGTGTTTTACTTTCATTCTCTTAGCAAACTAAAGAACTACCAAGCTAATGTGAGCAAAAATATATAAGGGCATAAAACAGCCTCTGAACCCGATGCATTTTTTCTGTCATGACATTCCCTGTTATAAAAATGTATCTGGCACAAACTGCCACTAAAAAATTAAAAATGTTTTTATCTACGAAAACCCCAATGCTATGTTTGTGTCATGTGGGATTGAAGAGAGTAAAAGGAAAGATTACTTTGATTCTCAGGCACAAATTGTTTGCGGCATTCAACCTTTTAAATAATCTGAGATCTCAAGTCATAGTTGCCACGGTTGTGATTGATGTAACCTCCAAGTGACATGATTGGGACCTAACGCCAGAATTAGGATGCAACACTATGTTTGTCCTGAGAAAGAAGTGGCCCACAGTACGATGCATGCCTCATTAGAGCACCTAAAAGAAGCCACGTTTTCAACCTGATGGGCTGCCCGGTGCAAGCTCAAAGAACATTACAAAGTGAGGCGTCTCATTAATTAATACAAGGCATCTAGAGCACCAAATGAATAATTGAAAGTTGTCTTGCTGCCAGGCGAAGGCCAAAGTAGGATGGTTAAATCAAATATTCAAGCAACTGCTTGATTTCTAACCACAAGCCAGCAGACCATGTGTTAGTTAGCTACTGTACAGTGGGCAAATATATATTACCTTAAGCTGTGATGTTGCGTCCTCCACAATCTTGGGTCAGTTTGGTTCGTTGGTTTGGCTGCGAGATAATCTTGTTCCTCAGATGTTACATGATTGGCATCTTGTTTTGCATAACAAGAACGCCTGGGTGCGCTTGATCTGTTCGACTCGAGTAGAACAGGGCGCCCACTGTCAAGGGTTTGGCCACTAAACATGTATCCAGTCAACACTGTGCAGCAAAGTGAAGTGTAGTCCGTGCTTCTGTTCACTTAATACCTCAAGACATCAGCTACATACAGCCACATACGATTTGACACCCGGTTTGTAAAGTGCCTGCCTGCTCAAAGTGGGCTCCCATGCCCGAAATAATAGTGAAATGTTTTTATGTTTTCTTCTTCGTGGTCTCTTTTCTTCTCCTTCTCTCTGTCATGCTCTCTCTCGCTCTCTCTCTCTCTCTCTCGCTTATGTTTGTTGAAGGCTGTGACAGTGCTGCGCTTGTCCTTATTTGCATCTTCATGGATCTTCTATGATATTGTGAAATAGATGGATAAAGAAAATCAAAAAATAAAATGGTTGTGACAGCATCCCTGGACTCGTAGCTCAAAAAATGACATCAAACGAAAGATGTGGAATTGGTGTGTGTGTGTGTGTGTGTGCGTGTGTGTGTGTGTGTGTGTGTGTGTGTGTGTGCGTGCGTGTGTGTTGGGTGTGAGCTCGGTTTATTGACCGACTTCTTTACACCCGTCGGCTCATCTGGATTTCACCTCAACTAAGCAACTGCAGGGATACTGTAAACCTTCCTGGCCCTAACACACACACAGGCATGTAGCCTAATCCCATTTAGTTGTAGTCAGATTAGATTAGCTGCACTTTTGCTGTCAGGTGAGTTTGCCTTGTGTGTGCCTGTGTTAGTGTGTAGATGGACAGAAAGTCTATTCTTTGATGTAGACATAATAGATTACTCACAGTTTTATCTAAGACCGTAGTGATTCGTGACTGTTGATCTGCCCACAGGCTCAGCTGGACTGTAACCTCCCACATGCTAACATTTCATAATATTATTTGTCTCACTTGACACCTAATCTCTGTTTAATGACCACAGAAATAGGACTAAAGTCCTAGTATTTGTATAACTAAAGCTACTTGTAGAAACACACCACCATTACTCCTACTGTTTCTAATAAACAACACTAAAAGCATTGCTGCAGACGTAACTTACTTATCACTCATAAAATTGCATTTTCATTTCCGCACTCATTGCTTTAAAAGGAAAGTTACTCGTTGCATCATGGCCTGATTTACCTGGATCGGGTTAATAAAAGGTACAAATAAAACCACCACATCTCTTAGTCTTCAACTAAACAATTTAAGCAGTTTAATTCAGGAACAAGGCAAAGTAACTATTGGATGAACTGCTGTGAAATGTTGTACGGATATAAATTTTCCCCAGAGGATGAATCTTACTAATTTTGGTGATCCCCTGACCTTTCCTCTAGTGCCACCATGAGGTGGACATTTTACTAGCTATTGGATGGGTTGCCATGACATTTGGTTGTTCCCCTCAGGATGAATCGTCAAAACTTTGTTGATTGCTGAACTTTGGTGCCATCATCAAGTCAAAATTTTATTTGCCCAACATTTTTGATTATGACCAAATACTTAAGAGACAAAACAGCATCCCATCAGCCTCAGCTGTACTTTGTGTTTAGTGCTAAGTAGCTAATGTTAGCACGCTAACATGATTAATTTAGATGGAGAACAAGGTAAACATTATACCTGCTTAGCATCAGAACTGTTGCTTAGAATTGTTATTGGCATTAGCATTTAGCTTAAAGTACAGCATTCTTATTTTGTGTGAAGGCTGCATTAAAGGTCAAATGCATAACAGTAGCTCGACAAGGATGTCCCACATCGAATGGCTCCTTCGAGTGCAGCCGAGAAACGCAGCCTTCTTTTCCCGAATTTGGAGGACCCAACAGCTGGATTCTGGCCCAACCTATCCCAAGGTTCAGTGCGCACAAGAGAATACGGCGTCCCTGAACATATCGTCAACAGCAGCCGAGGAGCCTTACAGTCTCAGTCTCGCGTAGACGCCGTCCTCGGAAGGATGATACATTCGCCCTGCACACTTCCCACCTGACGAGGCCGCCTGTTGCCATTGATCAATTGCAAAATCAATCGGTCAGTGAGTCAGTCAGGGAATGAGTCATCAACCTCTCAGTCACCCAGTTAGCTTTACAGTCAGCGAGTCATCCAGTCAATGAATATTTTCCTTCGCCGTCATTTCTTTGATCCTCTGCTCCATCTCTCTGTTGATCTCTGTCACAGCTTGTTAGCAGAGTCACGTGGGGTCTTCCTCTCCTCCCCAACAGTCTGCTTCCCCTGCTGCTGAATTATAGATGCGCCTTAATTGCCTCTCTCTGAGGCGGGCAGAAGCGATGGCAGTCCACAGTGTGACCAACCACCGCCCAGCACCACACACGGACGCAAACACACCGACTCCAATGTTCACTTTTACGGCAAATCTTCGCCCCGTTTGCAATCTTTCTCAACTTGTTCTCGTCCCCTGAAGAGCAGACGCTCGCAGTGCGTGTCAGCCTTCCTCCTGACTACAGAGACAGATTTCAAATGATTTTATTCTCCCTGCAACGCGTCGCTCTGCAGTCAAGCAGTTCTTATAGACGCTCCATATCTACGTTCTGTAATTTCACCGTTTCATCACGCCTTCACCCTGAAAACCTGTCCTCCGTTCTCCAAACTATTTCCCCTGATTTTCGCCGCCATGTGCAGCAGAATGTTCTGCTTCTGTTCAGGACTCTGCCTCATCTCGAAGCCTATTTACCACAAAATGTTTGCAGAATATTTTCCTGTCGTGATGAATACTTCCCTCAAGGTCTTTATACCACCACCTCCTCCTTCTCTTCTCTTTTATCCACCTCTCATCGCCACTTGGCATCTTTTCACCACACCGTCTGTCAAAAACACCTCCATCTCCTTTTCTCCATCCCTCTGCTTTGTTTTGACATTCCTATTTCAGCTTTCCTTCCAGCCCTCTGGCACTTTCCTTTGTGAGTCTCTCACCTGGGTGTTCAATGCTCCCTCGCTCGCTCTCTCTCCGCATATTTGAAGACGTTTCACACTTGATCTGAGGTGAGCGCACACACCCACATGCACAAGTTGTTATAGTCCTTGTCGTTTCTCTTGCTTTGATCAATAAGAAACACAAACTCAAACACATTAAGACGCCAATATATATATAAAAATATCGTCCTCTTGTTGAGAATAGAGTAATACCTTTTTCTCAGAAATACATTATTCAAAACCACGCATACACGGTACAATGCAATTCATTGACCTTGTAGTCCAGCATCCCAGCAAACCTTCCATAAACTAATAAAATGTGTTAAAACTGAGTTCCCTTCAGATGACACATGTATGTATTCAGTGTTACGTTGCAATTCTCCTTTGCATCCACATGAATGGCAGGACCCAAGGTTTCCCAGCACAACATTGTCTAGACCTGCTCTATATGAAAAAACTTTGTTATGATATGGAGCTATATCAATACAACTGTACTGAATTCTTGTTCTCCTTGTAGTTACGGCGGTTGGCATCCATTTGGTGCATTACCGCCACCTTCCACTCCGGAGAGTGGAACAGTCTACATCTACATTAATATCTCCTCTTTCTGCTCAGGTCTCCCAGCGCTCCTTCTCCTTCTAACTTCTCCCTCTGAAACTCCCCAGACCCCCAGCCCTCCTGCAACACTCCTTTCTATGGGGTGAAAGAAAGTAAGAAAGAAAGAAAGAGCGCTTCTACATCCCTCAGTTGAATTTAATGTGAATTTATTTTTTGAGCTCTGACTTTTTTTTTTAAAGAATTCTGAGATTAAAGTCAGAACTCAAAAAAAATAACATTCACATGTGGGCAAAAGCACACAAACTTGGAAAACTTTGAGAGGTTTTTGAAGAAGGTTGACAAAATAAGTGAGTAGTGTTGTTGTGAGGCTTATTACCGCTAGCTAATTGCTAGGTAATAATTAAAATGGCCAGCTTTGTGCCAAGTGGAGCCAAATTAACATCATTAGTTAGCTAAACAGGCAGATGAGGGATTCTATGCTACCACAGAAGTTAACTAAATGGCTATCGTTGGTCAATTAAGTTACGTATATTTTCACCACATGGCTAATATAGAAACAGTTGCCAACACACTCATATTATTGCTGTGGTGCCGAGTCTGTTCATTGTTTTTATAAAGTCAAAGGTTAGACATTACCACTTAGCAGTTAACGCTATCTAACAGATATCTTAATGCCATCAACGTTCTAACCATAACGTTACAGTTGGCAAAGGGTTCATTTTGTTGTATATGACGTCCACTTTGGTAATTTGTATATTGGTACATATGTTAAATGATTTGTGTGCAACTTTAACCAGGTCAAAATGAACCATGTTCATATACAAAGTCTGTAAAATGTAAATTTTACAACATGTTGTTATATATATATTTATATTATATAAATATCTATATATACACTGATCAGCCATAACATTATGAGCACTGACAGATGAAGTGAAGAACACCGATTACCATGGGGGGCATATATCAGGCAGCAAGTGAACATTTTGTCCTCCAAGTTGATGTGTTGAAGCAGGAAAAATGGGCAGCGGAAGGATGTGAGCGACTTTGACAAGGAACCAAACTGTGATGGCTGGACGACTGGGTCAGAGCATCTCCAACACT
>JAVQJF010044443.1:0-23521 GCA_036023855.1 Gadopsis marmoratus | reverse complement strand
CCCCCGCCCCCCCCCCCCCCCCCCCCCCCCCCCCCGGATGGTGCATGTAATTTGACAAAGTTGTAGTTGGTTCAAACAGCGAGAAAAATCATTTAATTTCCTCCAGTTGTGTACTATCTAATCCACATGCACAAATGTTTGATTACAAAAATTGAATGATTGAATCATTTCAGACTGAAAGAGCAGCCGAGTGTCGAGTGTGACGTTTGAATGCAACAGATAAAGTCAGAAACAACTCTGGACTGCCGTTACCAAATCAATAAAAGATGAGATCTCGACAACGTGTCTGCATCGAATCACCCAGCCGCGGCAAATGTTTGCAGAAAAAAATTCCAATAAAAAGAGGTTGTCAGCCTGCAGACCAATTTATATTTGATTTCTTTACATTCTGATTGCATTTGTAAACATGAGACGAGGCCTGAGTCTTGATCAGAGTACAGAAACTCTCCTCATTGAGAGGCAGTGAAGGAGACAAAACGCATCCAGAGTGAGCACACACAAATCTATGCCGGGAAACACTCCTGGTCGCATGCAGCTCGGACTGACGATGGTGGACATGTTATGAACGGACAAAGAACGGTCAACATGTTCAGAGATGCAGAACTGTTGCAGTGTGTCACCACAGATGGAGCCTACATAACAGTGTCACATGTCAATAATAAGGAGGAAGGAATGAAACTACAGTAAATCTAATACCTGATCTTCTTTTGTGCTGTTTGGGTAACGTATAAGTACCTTTATACAATCCTTTAAGAGAGTAGAGTAGTAAACAAATTAAAACACACTCAAACAATTGACTGGAGAAACAGCTAATGGGAAAAGTGAGCAGTTATTCGGTTGGATGGGAAAACTACCGATTTAAAAAAAAAAAAAAAAAGTTTGATGCATCTACGAGAGGCTTTTACGTGATAAAAGCTTTTATTTCTTTCTGTTACCCTCACCATTAAGTTAATTAGGATGGAATACACTGTCAGCTCTATAAAAAACAACCTTACCCACAGACAAAAAAAACTCACATCACGTAAACAATGTGTTATTGCTACTGAGCACTTTCCGTGCTCCACACGCTTAAACGACTGTACCAAATAATGAACTGCGCTGCTCCCTAACAAACAATGCATTCTTCATCTCAGAAGTATATCGTCTGTGATAGTCCCTTGTCAAGAACAATTTGGCTTTATTACTTTGGTGGAACGAGACTTTCTGCACACAATTCTACGTGCTGAAATTCGCCTCAGCACAATATGAATACATGGTAAATGCAGACTGTTGATTTCAACACAATCTAAATGATCGGAAAGGGACAGCTTTTCTGAGGTAATGCAATTCTAGGTTACGTCATCCCAATCATCAATATTATCATTATTATCCCCTTTAGAGCTCTAGAAAAAGCTGAACTCAAATCATGTTACGGTAAAGCTTGGTCTCACGGAGCCAGCGCCGACACTTAAACAAGATTTAATTGTCACATGTAGAGTAAATCACTTCTAAATGTTAATAACGAGAGAGTTCTACTGTATGTGTTGCGAAACGTACTACACCCTTTAGTTCACCGAATATGGCCATTATGTCTATGCAGTTGCATTACTGGTACACAACGCCACACAGGATGGCCAGATTTATTTAAAAAAGAAAATGCATGAAGGTATAAGTGACACGTTGTTACCTGCTTCTCCTCTCAAAGCTTTCTCCACAGCTACGCCCCTCTCCTCCAACTGCCTCTGCTTCTCCTCCACCTGCTCCAGCTGCCTCTGGATGATCTGGATGGACACGCAGGTTAGAGTCACATTGTTACTGAAATGTGCAGAGGCCCAAGTACATTACAGACAACTTGAGTTAATCTCACATGGGCGCCCAGAACAATAACATCTACCAATAATTACTAATTACAACTGCTATGTCCCAGAGGTTTCTAAGGGAGGCGGCTGCAGAGGTTACCTCTAACACTCCACTGACGCAACAGTTTTACCCTCATTAAAAAGAAATGTCTAGAGGCACAAAGGCACTGCTGCTAATTAGCACCGTATTGATGTTTACAAGTACGTGAGCCTGTTCAGATGGGCAAATATTATTTTCACCAAAAATATTTCATAGATCTCCCTTATTCGGCCCACACCAGACTCTCACCTGTTATTTTTTTGGGGGGGGGTCATGCTGCCTGGTTCGCCCTCACCTTGGGCGCCCATAATAAACTCAGGTTACCATTTGCAAATACAGCCTGGGGCAGTCAAAGTGTCCGGCCTTTTGATACATTTAAATCAGTCCCTAGAGGAGAATACTTAAATCACCAGACCAGTGGTGCATGTCAAAATGACAATTGGTTTAATGTGGGTAAAGCTATGTTAGACATATGGATAGAGGGGGGATAGAGCCCCCCCCCGCCCGCCCGCCTCCCTCCAACTTCCTCTGTCAGAGCTGAGCTTTATCAGTGCTGTGCAGCAACAGGAGCTGAACAAGAAGCATGGTTTGGGTTCTGAAAATAGCCACTAAAAAGGAAGTGAAATTCAGGCCAGCTAGCTACAGCTCCAAGAGGAGAGACTTTAGCTGTGGATTAGTGCTGAGTCAGTGGACTGGGAGCCTGACTGCAGAGTTACAACATCAATCACTGTGTGTTTCCTAACCAGCGGATGAATTTGACCACACTCCAAGAGGGTTGAGTCACTATAAAGTGACCATATGGTAAGAAACCAACAGGACAACACCACTAACATAGCCTATCTCCAACACAAACGATACAGACATATGGATAGAGCTTTTCAGCACCCAAGAATGCAAGTAGACCAACAAAAAATAATGCATTAAACTTACTTTGAAGCATAGACTGTACACTGTTAGAGCAGTGATTTGAGCAAAATGCATGCAACGCCAACATGCTAACATATACTCACAATGAGAAAGCGAACATGCTGATGTTTAGCAAGTTCACCATTTTAGTTTAGCGTGTTAGCTTGCTAACATTTCCTAATTAGCACGAAAGATAAAGCACAGATCAGGCTGACGAGGATGTCACAGTTTTGCAGGTATTTGGTCATAAAAAGTATTGTTGGATAAACTGAACTTTTCCCCTGATGAAATGAAAAGTTAGGGGCTCGCCAAACTTATTACAATGAATGTCTGTAATACATTTCATGGCAATCCATCCAATAGTTGCGGAGATATTTCATTCAAAACTGCAAATGTCAACTCGCTGCGGCGATGGTGGGAAAGTACTAAAGGTCAGTTACCTGGGCTCTGTGCAGCCTCTTCAGTTCCTCCTGCTTGGCTTGTCGTCGCGCAGCTTTCTGGACCTTTCGTGTCAGCTTGGCATTCAGCTCTTCCTCCGTGTAGGTTTTCTGGTGTAATAACAACAACATGGGTCAGAGAAGTCTCAGTCACGCACTGCTAATATGTGGAGTTGACTCCGTGGGGCCCTGGCCCTTCAGAAAAACTCAACAGGAGAGGAGGGGGAAACTCTCATTGGATCTTGTACAGGGTGAGGGACAACACTGACTAGCACAATGTAACCTAGCTTGGAATATTTAAAACTTCACTACACATCCACAGGCTTCTCTAGGCCTATAAACTGCAATCTCAACGTATGGTAACATGAAACGCCGCAGAACACAATGCGACACATTAATTAATTCACTGCAGCTCTCACAGTTATAATCCCTCGTCGCATTATGAAATCCTCCATAATAATAGGCAATACAGCGTGTGAATAAAGCAGGGATGTTTCCCCCTATTAGCCGACTTGTGAGGACGTAAAAAGCTGGCACAAATCAGGAGGAAAAGAGAAAAACGTGTCAAAGTTATTCCAGTGGCCAGACTGGAGTAAAAACAGTGACAGGTCGGCAGGTTAATATCATACCAGTCAGAGAGGAACAGCCTCTGAGATCAGGAGGTGCAGCGATATCATTGTGAAAAGGAAAGTGAGCCATGAAAGTTTTAACAGTGTGGATATCCCGCAGTGAGTGAGTGGGCGCTGCACTCCGACTGTCGCATGCAGCCAGAAAGGACGGTTAGTTTTAAGCCAGATGCACGTACGGTGTTATGACATTAAACCGGCACATGCGCGGAGAGGTGGGGTGGGCGTGGGGGCGGGGTAATCAATGGGAACGTATGTAATACTACCTTTGTGGCGTACGATCTCTTGAACGCCAGTGCGTGAGGGACATAAACAGACTTGGGGAAGACAAAACAAAAAAGGGAGGAAACACACATGATACAGATGATATGATTAAATGGGTTAATGATTATGTGAAATTGGTCCAAATAAAAAAAAAAAAGTTAAAAAAAAAAAGTTAAATAACTTAGCTGGTTCAATCCAAAACAGGCAATGTTAATATCCCACACCAAAAACTAAACTGGCAGGGTGTAGCAACATTTTACACACCTATGTTAATCAGAAATTAGTCAAACAAAACAACAAATCAGATTCTCCAGATTCTAACAATGTCTATCTATAGTGCTGTCTACGAGAAGACATCTCACAACACACTCACAAACCTGGAAAACTAGAAACACCACAACAGGCACTAGAGACTAGTTAACACAATTCCTGTGGGCTCTTCTGGATTTGCACACAGCCTGGCAGGCATGACACAGCTTTAACCTCCCGCCACTGCAGCTGTGTACAGTCCAAATTCAGATCGATATTATTGAAGGAGAACAAAATGTCAATTAATTCTTCATATATGCGATCAAAGAGAAGAAGACAAAATGGGAGCGTGTCCTAGTTTTTTTTTTTTTTTTTTTTTTTTAAATGTGTTTACAATGGTTAACGAATTCAAGCCTCTAGCCCTGAACTCGACCATCTAAACCACCAGAAACACACACACACACACGTATATATGTAGCCTGAGCAGTAGTGGAGATAATCATTTTGAATTTCAAACATAATGAATGCAAATGGTTTCAAATAAAATAATTTGTGTTTGCAGAGCCCTAATAAGATCCATGTAGCTGGCACATTTAATGAATCCAGCCTTTTGAGAAACAAAGTTGTTTAGTAATTTTGCTAACAGATATCAATATAATGTGCATTTAACATGTCATATTATGGTGCTGAAAAAAAACTGTTTAACACTGCTTTAAGGAGGGATGCATTAAGTATCAAAAGATTATTTTGAAATTTGTCTAAAAGCCAGAAGCTTTGTGAACTTAATATTAGTAAAATATCCTACATGTTGTATTTGCCCATTTACAAAATGATGTTTGTGAAATTCAAAATCATTTCAGCCCCTTCTACACAATACCTCCTCATCGTCTTTCTCCTTCTCTCGATCAACCTCTTTTTCCCGCTCTCTCTTTTTATGCCTCTCTTTCACCCTCTTTCTTTCCTTTAACTCTCCCCTTCTCGCCTTCGCCAGTTTGTGCTCCTTTATCGATTCCTTCTGCATGCCTGATACTAGGTCAAAGATGTCCATATGCCGCTGGGAGTGGAAGAAATTATTTAAAGGAAAGCAGGTTTGTTTTTAAAAGGAAGTAAAACAGCAATGGATGCAATATGTGGTGAGGGAACATCTAGCCTCGGCAAGCCTGTCCACAAACGCCGTTTCAATCACTCTGGTCTGGAAAGGCTAAGCAAGCATACCTTTTGCAGATGTCTCAAACAGCGTATCAAAAATGAGCTCAGACTGGCAAAATGTGGCGTCCATTGTTACTCACATCTGCCTTTGACCTCTGGGAGGACCTCTCCAGAACATCATCACAGGACAGGTCCGAGTCCTCCGAGAAGCTCAAGTTTCTGCGTGATTTCAAGTCTGTAACAAACAATAAGCAAATACAGAAATTTGTTTGGTACCTTTCCTAAAAAGCAAAAAAAGAAATATACAGCTCTGGAAAAAAATAAGAGACCACTGCAAAATGATCAGTTCTCTGGTTTTACTATTTATAGGTATGTGTTTGAGTAAAATGAATTTTGGACAATTTGGAAAATTTGGAGTGGTCTCTTAAGCTGTATTTTAAAAACTGCATTTGGTCACCTTTCTCACCCGATCTCCCGAGAGGTGACATTTTCTTCTTCCCAGAGTCCTGAGTGGTGGAGCTCGAGGACGGCGTGCTCGGACATGATTTATTGTCCTTCTTTTTTTTGTCCTTCTTGTACCCTGAGAAGACGGCCTTCCACAGTGACTTGTGTTTGGGCGGTGTCTCGTCTGTGCCAGAGAGCCTGCTGCTGTCATTCTTGGCCTTCTTCTCCTTCTTGTTCTTGCGTGGCGAGAAGAGGGAACTCCGTTTCTTGCTCTTGCTCGTAGAGGAGCCGTCTGACGAAGCCACCGAGCTGTCCAGGCTCTTGTTGCTGCTGAAGAAACGCTCAGGTATGGTCTCTGCCTTCTTTGACTCCAGCGCTTTCACGGCAGACGCCTTCGGAGATCCGGCTGATTTTTTACTTTTTCCAGCAGCATCTGAGGTTACACTCCAGGCCACTTTAGGTGTGGCACCTTTGTCTATGTCAGAGTCTTTCATTTTGTTAAGCTGCTTGGCCATGGCGTCTTTCAGAGCCTGGCTCTTGACAAACTTTTCTCTGGCCCTTATTCTCTCCTCAGCGATTTCCTTGGCCTCTGGGGAGAACTGAGTTGCCCTCTGGTTCTTAGAGGTTGGATTGACGGAGATATTGGGTTTACCGTTTTCCATTGCTAGAGCCAGATGTAGCGGTGGTTTGTCCCTGCTGGGCTTGCTGGTGGGTGGAGTATAGTACCTGTTCATTGACGTTTCTGGTGTCCGCTCATCGTAGGTCTCCTCCACGTCATCGGCGAATGGAATCTCCTCCACCGTCTCCACAAACGACTTCCTTACCTCCTCCGGCCGCGGCTTCTTCTTCTTCTCCCTCATGACGACCACTGGTGTTGTCTCTGGATTTGCCTGTGGGGAGGAGAGTTTCCTGGGTGCGGGTTTGGGTGCAGACACGGGGCTCAGCTGGGTCCTCGGTTCAGGAACAGGACTCTTGGTTTTTGCTGGCTCTTTGGCACGCTCAGATAGACGTTTTTCTGTTCCGTTGCTCCAGGACACCTGGTGTCTCTGCTGCCTCAGCACGGCTGGAGACTGATTAGCAGGCACAGGTGGTGGTGGACTGGAGGGTGGGGTGAGCATGGTGGAGTTGGACGTGTTGTAGCTGTCACTGTTTGCTGTCTGGCTCGTGGCCATGCTCCCATTCAGCCCCAAGCCAGAGCTGCTGCTGAGGTCCCTCTTATCAGAGCCAATACTCTTGTGCTCCGCAGGAGCAATGGGGGTAATGACCTGACCCTCAAGAGTGATGTTGAGTCTGCGAATGACAGCACGGCCAGTAGAAGCAGGCTTCTGCTGCTCAGACACCTCTGGAGACTGTGTCTTAACAGGGGTGGAGTCCTGAGTTGCAGCCTTAACAACACTCTTCTCTAAGATTTTACTACTGCGATCCAAAGGAGACAGGCCGAGGCTCTTCCTGATCTCAGCACTCTTTAACCAAAATTCCTCAATGATATCTGCCTTTTTAGATGGCGTCTCCTCTGTTGAGGAATCTATGGACATCGAGGGCTCAGGTGTGCCCTTGTCCGCTTTGGTCATGGGCGTAGAAGTGACTGTGGAGACAGGCTGAGTTCTGACAGGGGAGTCTGAGGTGAGGGGGGAGGAGGGTTCATGGCAGGGCAAAGGCTGAGCACAGATTGGGGAAAGGGGGTTGCCTGTGAGAGGGCAAATTGAACGATGAGGGTAGGCAGGAGATATAGGCCTGCAAGTCTCCGGCAGCAGGGTGGGCTGAGAACAGATCGGGGAGACAACCGGTGACTTGACAGGCGATCTGACAGGTGACTCGATGGCTAGCTTGACTGGAGAGCCGATGGGTGATTTGGTGGGTAAAATATGGGGAGGCGAGCCAGGGACACAGACGGGGGAAGCAGCAGCAAGAGTAGGAGAAGGGACAGAGGAAGGATACTGGACGGGAACAGGTGAAGGGCAGAGTGGGCTCGTGGCGGCTGGAGAAGGCGATGGAGTTGTCCTCTTGGTTTCCTCAGGTATGAATGGGTCTGAGAAAAAGCGAGTGCCAGGAGACTTCACTAGAGGTATCTGGAAAAGAAAACGAGAAGATCAGGATTTAGTGAAAACTAACATCACATGCTTTCAACTTGAGAAGCAGAGAATGACCTCACCTGTGTTTCAGGCTCTGGAGATGTTTTGAGTGGGGAAAAAACATCTCCCTGCATGGGGCTGACGCTGGACGGTTCTAAACGCACAAACGACAAAAATGGCACCGCCTTTTAATCATGTAAGAGTATAATAAATATCCGAGCAATCAATTTTGAAGAATCATTAGAGACATGTACCAATACTGGAGGTCATTCTCAGAGTTTCTGATTTCTTGTCTTCCTCAGGAAGAACTTCATCACGCTCTGACTGTTGCAAACGAGCCTCAGCTTCTGCATCTGAAGGGATGTCATCTGGAATTTAAACATGACATTATCACATATTAAACTGGTAACTGCACAGCTCGGCAACTTGAATTATGTATATCCTTTTATTGTAATGGAGCTGAGATCTATGCAAACCAAAAATGTTATGAAAGAATAGATGGATTCATGATTTATTTGTATTATTTTGACTGCTCACCCTGATCCATCTCTGTACCGGGCTCCATATCTGGACTGTCTGCTTCTGCTTCAAGATCTTCATCCTCACAGGGCTCTGGCATGACAAAAAAAGAAAAGATGAGTCACGTGGTTACACACTCTTTCTTCAGTCAACAACAGAGCGAGAACTTTAACTTCCTAACAACCTAACCTTAACTCAACTTCTCCGAAATGCTCACTTTTTGGTTTTTATTAAAAATAAAAAAAGTGTACCAGAGATTGTTTAATGAAAAAAATCCATCAAGATCAATTTTGAAGAGTTGAGCGCAGTTATCATCCTGAGAACTGAGGGGGAAAAAAAAAATGTATCTTCCATTTTAACTTTTTTTCGTCTCAGCATGAAAACAATGTTCCCCTCATTCCACACACGAGATATCATTGGAAATGCCAGGATGTCCTATATTTAGCACACCAGGACTTAGTAGGGTAGCTCAAATGAGTCAAAAGATATAGACCAAAACCTGATGTCCACTACAGAGGACGTAAATGAATAGACTGGGTCTCAGGAGGTTATAGGAAAAACATTTAAGGATGAAAAGCCTTTAAAACCAAAATCAATTTTGTTTTTCTGAGGGCAGCTTTAAGAAAAAATTTCTGGGCTCAACGAGTCACACATTAGTTTTGCATACAAGTGAAATCACTTACAGTAGGTCTGTGAATAAATGTGAACAAAGGATGGCCACAGAGCAGCATTAGTAAATGGATACATGCAGCTGTGCATTTTTAAATGAGCAAAAGCAGAACCAAAGTGTTAATGTCACTGGTTAAGAGACGAGCAGCAGTCCCTCGTGTAAACACAATGTGTTGGGAGGCAATTTCTCTGATTTTAAAGTAATATCACAACCTTAAAAGTCACCTCTGCTAAATGCATTAAACAGGCCATCGTTCAGGTGGGTGCACAGGCACACACTGAAAGAACTAGTGGGTTTGTGCACAAAGATTTTAACCCAGAACACAAGTGCTGCTTATGAATTCAAATACATGTGTGGGACTCTCGAGTTATTCATACAAGGTTTTAAACCGTTGATAAAATACCTCAACAGCCTCATTATCTGAACTTTGTCCAAGTACAAGTGCCATTCAAGGGTTAGTGCAAAAATGTAATAACAGATACTTCACACACTACCTATCAGGGCAAGAAACACTGCGGTGCTAAGTGTTTTCAAGCCACTGATAGCCTATCTGTCTCTGGAATACATAGCACTGCAGTACAGTATGCTATGTGAGTAAAGAGAAAATACATATTTTGGGAGTTGGAAGGGTTGAATGAGAGTTTGGCAAGTGAAAGGTGAAATAGAGGTGTTGACCTGACCCCAAGAGAGCAGAACTCCTTGAGAGTGACAGCCTTACAGAAAGCATGCTTGTGAGTTTTCTGGTCTCTGCATGTGTTTCTGCATGCTCCAGGAAAAAGGCCAGCCCATAGACAGATAGAGTACGAGTCTAAGACGGGATGCCATGATCCCTTTTAAGTCTGTGCTACCTCCAGACATGGACTCCAACCAGACTCTCACTGCCTCGTGTCGGGCGGATGTGTGCGCAGGGGCTACGTTCAAACCAGAAGATACAGAACAACGAGGGATAGGTGGCAGGGAAATAACAGTAAAGTAATTAGACACATGGGAAAAAACATAGCAGAACACAAAAGAACAAAGCAGAACAAAATAAAACAGAAACAACTGACAAGGGGGTTAAAAAGGTGCACTGGGATGTGGCTGAAGAACTTTAAATTCACCCCAGGGGACCAACAGCGACTCTGAACGACAAATTAAAAGATTGAACACAAAATTAGACATTCCAAGAAAAAGAAAAAAAAAATGCAAAGTGACAAAAATTTACAAAATCAGAGATGATTAAAAACGACAAGTGCATTAGTTAGGGGAGGTAGCTCCTCCCGTCGACGTATAGACGTACAGACTGAGCAGCAGCAGCCACACTGGTGAAATGAGACACCCCTGATCCTTAACCCTGTGAGGCCTACACCATGGGACTCTCCCAGCAAAACCTTCCCAGGTATTCAGCTCCTCTGGGTGGGTTACCTGTGGAGGAGGGCTGCGTGAGCTCAGAGGGCTGGGAGAGTTGGGAGGCAGAGGCCGGCTGGCCATCGTTGTCTCCCTCAGAGTCCAGGTGGGTTCTCACCAAACCTGGAATGGCCTGGGGATCCACAGGCTGCAGGACTTGTTGGATCTGTAGGTTCCCGGCTAAATGAGGGTGTCGGCATAAAGTGTAGCGTTGTTTTTGGGATTGTGTGTGAACCAAGATATCGGAGAGACAGGTAAAGAGAGAGATGAAGGCAGTTGTGCAGGAAAGGTAGAGAAACACAGTAGTACAACAAGAAGAGAGTAGGGAAAAGACAGGACAAAAATGAAAGAGAGAAGGCAGAGAGACAGTTAGAATACAGTGGCAAAAATTATTTTAAAAATCATCAGAGAGGTGAGGCTGCGGGAGGCTGCATGCACTAGACTGCATAAAAGTGAGCTTCAAAGATATACAGTTAAAGAAAGAAATAATATCCATTTGTTGAACAGAAAAAATCTGCCACTCAATACCAAACCATAACTGCATTGCCTAGGGGGAAAACACAAATATCCTTTCAGGTTAGTCTATTAAAGCCATATACAAAAAGAGAGGTATTAAAACAGCAGGTTAAAATGGGATAAGATTCACAGCAACTCTTTAAAAGAAACACTTATGAACACAAAAATCCAACAAAAAGTAAAAGCCACACTCTTATTGAAGAAATCCTTGAAAAAGAAACCCAAACCAGCCAGGATTATATATCACGCTCAAAGTTACTGCAAACGCAACCACAGGCACTTCTGCTGCTACCTTTAAATGTACCAACATCCTCTTCATCTGTGAGGTATTTCTCCAGCCAAAGGCCAAACTGGAGCTCACTATTCCAGGGGCAGTAATCCCCCTCTGCCAGCGGGGGGAGACAGAGGCCCAAATAAATAAAAAGACACACACACACACACACACACCGGGGGAAGTAATGAAGAGGAGGGGATGGAAAAGGAGGAAAGAAGCACAGGATGAGGAGAACAATGTTTGAGACAGTGCCACTTCACATGAAACAGATTTCGACAAAAAGCAAGAGGAGTTTTGAACCGGGCTAATGGAGTCGAGACACTACAAGGTGTTGACCAAAAAGAAACAAATGACATTTCCAGCCTCCACAGGAACCATGTTGTAATGACACCAAGAGTGAAATTTACCATCGCTCGACTCCTCATCATCTTCCTCCTCCTCATCATCCTCCTCCTCCTCGTCCACTTCCCCGTCTCTGCTGACTGCGTCGGCCAGAGCCTCTCCCTCTCCCTCTCCCCTCAGCTTGGCGTGGAGCTCTACCGCCTCCTTCCAGGGAACGCCACCAAGGTCCGAGGGGCTGGGAGCCTGCTGTTCCACCTCCTCCTGATCCTCCCGCTCATCTTCCTCCTCCATGTCTGACTCTGAGCTACTGTTGGAAAGCAGAGGAGGAGACCCAGTAAACAGTTAGAACAAGTGAGAGGGGACAAACAGACAACATGCAATATCAGTCAAGGAATGAATCCTACTGTACAACATTTGACTGAGCAGGTCTGACTTTCCATAGACTGCAAACTTGTATTGTATCAGGCTTTTTGAATGAATTACTTTCATTATATGGATTCTTTTTTTAAACTTTTAATCTGTAAATTATCAGAAATGAGAAGAAAACAAATTTACAAATTTACAGGTCGATAAAAAAAGTAGTTGATGAATCAATTAGTTGATGATCAAAACATAAGCGGCAACTATCTTGAAAATCAATTAATTGTTACATTAATAATTAAAAAAAACACAAAGTATGGAAAATAAGTGATCTTGATACAGCTTTATACAGACAGATGGGGGGAAAAAAAGTGTTTTATTTAGAAAAATTCATTGGTTTCAGCTTCTCAAATGTAAATATTTTCTGTTTTTTGTCTTCTTCTACAATAGTTAAGTGAATAAATTTAGTTTTGTCCTGTCGGTCAGACAAAACAAGACATTTTAAAGACATCACCACAGGAACTTGATGATTTTTGCTATTTTTCTATTGACAATGAATGATGAATTCAAAAAATAATCAGTATATTAATCAACAATGAAAATGGTAGTCGTTTATGTCGCTGTAAGTTGGTTTGTCACGCAACTTGATACCACACAGATACCACACATGCTCTTACCTGGAGCCCAGGTCAGCATCTGTGGCCTTGTCCAGCACACTGCTGAGGTTATGTTCTGCCAGCGTCTCCTCCGGCACCTCCTCCAGCTCCTCCTCCCTCTGCAGGGACAGGCGGTAGTTCTCCAACTCGATGCGCTCTGGAGTTCCCCGCAGACGTTTAGCCAGGCTGGGCTCCTGCAGGCCGTTGACCTCCGGTACTGGGGTTGACAAGCGAGCATGAGGTGGAGGACGGCAGGTGAAATGATGACATCAGGGTGGGCGGCAGGTTGGAGGTGAGAAGGCAGAGGAAAGAGAGCACACACACACAAAAAAAAAAAATGCATCTGAGAATCAGGTAGGTAGAACAGTAGAGAGGAGCAGAGGGGAACATAACCCTCTGCAGTGCAGGAGCCATGCAGGACTGGTTGAAAGGGCGGGTTTAAACCTTTAACTGTATTTATGTGTGTGTGGAAATGAACTGGACCAAAAAAAAAAAAAATTTACTGCGTCACCAT
This sequence comes from Gadopsis marmoratus, assembly GCA_036023855.1. Classification (NCBI taxonomy): domain Eukaryota; kingdom Metazoa; phylum Chordata; class Actinopteri; order Centrarchiformes; family Percichthyidae; genus Gadopsis; species Gadopsis marmoratus. The sequence goes on along the minus strand of JAVQJF010044443.1, from coordinate 10,259 downwards.
TTCTGAAAACTACTGCGACTATAGCTACAAATTCTGACAATGTTTGCCCGTGAATATATCGGCCTAGTAGCATCAAATCCATCACACATCCAACAGTGAGACGAGTTTCCATATCCGTGTATTGTTAAATTACTCATTCCCATTTACTCCCACTATACCCCAGCAACTCTGCATTTTAAAAAAAGGACAAACTGACAAGCACACACCAATTTAAGATCTAGAACTGAATTTATTGCATTAGATTATATTCCTACAGCAAATATTATCAACAAACACAAATAAATGTAACACTCTAAAATAGTTCTGTCATACTACATTTATAGGTTGGTGCCTTGCCTTTATCCCATCCTGAGAAGCAAATCTTAAAACTGTATTTATTTTTTTTCCTGAAATGTGTCTTTCAAATTGACTTGGGTGCTAACGAATGTAAGTGGAATGGATCAAAATAAGTACTTTATAAATTAAACTATCCATATACTCACTTGAGCAGAGATAGGACCCCTGTCCTCTAATTAGGACAAAATGACAAATTCCGCAAGCAGTGACCGTCCTGTACATCCCACTAACATAGGATGGGTGCGACAATGAATGTGTGATATTGGATACGGCAGCATATGTTGTGTTGTGTGGATGAGGAATGTGGTCAAACATTTGCAATGGTTTCCTTTTGGTTGGTGAACCAAACCCTGAAATTAAAGCTAAATTGAAGCTAAAGAAACCTGACAAATGTTCTGTTTTTTTTGGCTTTCCAATACAATCATATTTATCTTCAGTATTTAAAATAATGTACCTTATTAAGTGCATCATGGAAATTACTAAAATAATTGGAATGGTGATAAATTAAAAAAAGGTATACTCTAATGAATAATACAAACATTTAGGCTTTACTTTGATTTCCCATTACTATGTAGTCTAGACTGATACACTTAAATCCTATAACATGATACTTCATACCTAAACAAATAAAAATGATGTGCATCTATTGGTTATTGTAATACTATTTTTCCTGGTCACCCATGTTTAGTAATTTTTTTATTTTGCTAATATCTAGAATTAATGTTAAATACGTTTATAGTATTACTACAGTATTTATGAGTAACCATTTTTAATTTGTAATACTCCACTTGCCACACAATGAAGCAGGGCTAAACCTAACTTACTGCAACTCCACGTGTTTCCTTTTTCTGTGAATCTTACCAGCCTGTTCCGTCCAGCTCTTCCTAGTTGCTGTGATTATATTTAACTATAATATGCTACGAAATTAATGTAGCCAAGATGAACTATTTTGAGCAAACGCAAGGTCTCAGCAGCAAACAATCTATCAGGGGGTGAGAGGCCGAGGGATGCGGGGGGGGACAGGGCAGTCGAGAAGGTCCCGGCAGAGGAGGGAGAATCACAAGGAAACCAATCACAGGCACTAATTCAAGCACTAGTAGAGCTCTCAGTTTTAAGCTGCTCAGATAGGAGGGGGGAAAGGTAAAGCTTACAAAAGCACTGATACAGGCACTTGATCGCAGTGTGGTGAGTTTCAGTAAGAGGGATACTGTAGGTGCGGAACTGATTACAGAGAGAAAGAAACACATCACAAAGCAGGCTCTAAAAGAAACACATCACACAGGAGGAGGTAGAGCTAAGAGAGAGCAGTCACAGGCCACTAAAGGTTACAATCACAAAGAAAATAAAGCTTGGCTCTTCATTAAAACACAGGCAGGAAATAAATAAAGCTTCTGTAATTAATTTTGGATCGCTATGTGCCAAATTTTAACTGCTATTTTGAGTTGGGAGCGTGAACACGTTACTGCCACATCTCATGATCGAATCAGTGAGCCGTTAAACAAATGGTTAATATTGCTGCCTGGAGAGCTGACGAGGAGGAACGCTGTCCAACTGCGTTTTAACTTCCAAGCCAAGAAAAATAAATCAATCTAAGATGCACCATTCTCTTCTAAAATTATTCTGCCAGAGCGCCGCTTTGCCGCCTCGGGCCAATCACAAGTCATAAAATGGCTGCTAACAGAAGCAGAAAGAATGCTGCATCTTCAAGACATGGATCAATCACCGAGACAAATTATCACAAGATTAACATGAAGACTCCGCAGGCTCAGTGAGTCAACACAAACGGCTAGATCTATACAATCCCACTGACATTAGTTGGCAAGGAGAAAAAGGAAGTTAGGAAGGAAAATAAGGAGGGACAAGAGAGTCATGCTAGAGGAGGTTGAGCAGAACATTGATGGTGAAACAGCAGAAGAGGTAGATGCAGTAGGTACACAGGAAGGGAGAGTCTAGGGGGTTGTGTGCCACCTGGTGGCAGGTCCAGGAGAGTGTGCGGTGGAGGGTACGCAGCGGGACTCCCACGCCCTTGGCCAGACGGCAGGGCGCAGCCAGCACAGCAAGAGAGGAAAGTAGGGTACCTGAGGGTTGGAGCTCGGCCGAGGGGGCTGCCGCTTCCATCGCCCTTCCGGGGGCATCCACGGTCGCCGTAGGAGTGTGGGGTGCCTGGTTCTCCTGCAAAAGGTAGACAGACAGATGTCAAGTGTTGGGAGACACACGTGCTCTTGGAAGGTCAGAGCACAAGAACACAAAAAGATTAAAGCATAAAAAGATTCCCTCCCTGTGAAGGCTAAGACGTGGGAAACATGGCCCTTGTGCCCTTACCTCAGCACTGTATTCTGAAGATAAACCAAACAATTATTTTCTTCATTATTTGCCAGCCAAGCCTGATTTCCACCAGGATTTCAACAGGTAAACAAAAACAGATACCTTAGCAGTGATTGGACCCGGGGAGGGAGCAGGCCTCTTTCTCTGAGCATAGCCAGACAGACGGTAACAGTAGTGGGGCTTGCAGTAAAATTTCCCTGCAGGATAAAGGAGACAAGGCAGTACATAAGCAAATACATTAAATACATAAAAAAATAAAGTGCACCTCATCTTCTGCAAATGTCACCTCACGGAGTCCATGGGCTTCGTCTGTTTCAGCAGAAGTGGACTACATGTAAAAAAAAGATCTTCCTTTCCGTCTCAGTTCAGACCGTGAGTGGGTTTTAGACCCACGGCTAACTCTGAAAAACAGCTACTCTGTGTCTGTGAACAATCTGCTGCCTGTCCTCAACAGACGTCACACCTCCCAGACATGAAAAATATGCAATCATGAGACTGCACTCGAGGCTGGGGTCAGTGTAATGTAATGCAATGTAACAATTTCATGTGGTTATTGCATGATAACAAATTATTCTGGTGACATACGTTTCTGTTTGTACAGAAACGAGACAAGCCTGGAGAAATGCGGCGCCGTCTGTGTTGCTTTGAGCTCATTCATCTCATTTTCTCTGGGTTGTACCAATGGGTGGAGTCGGAGACTGTAGTCCGTCTGCCAAAGAATTTGAAAAGTGCAACTTTGGCGCTCTCCAGTGGTCATATATAGGACTAACAAATGGTGGTATTAAAATGCATAGGCCGATGTGATACGTTTCTAGCTTGCGAAGCTTACTTGTTTAATCAGATTGCCCAGCCCACATTTTACTCTGGTGTTGTGATAACTTGGATTTAATTTTGGCTGCAGCTGATGTTTAGGAGCCGTTTCGACAAACGGGACATCAGTGGAACATTCAGTAAGAAAAAAAGTTATCTTGAACGTTAGCCTCACCATCCTCCACGTCGAAGGCATAGGAGGACAGCCGTAGTGTGGTGCCACAGTATTCACACTTGAAGCAGCTGCGGTGGAAGAACTTCCCCTCGGCACTCAGCCTCTCCATCACGTACACACGCTTGCGGCAGAAGAAGCACACGTCACTGCCACCAATGTTGACCGGGAACTCTTTTCTGAGTGAGCCCTGTGGAAGGATAGAGCAGTGATCAGGTTTTCGAAAATAAAAAAAAAAGGGGAAACATACGAAAGAGGAGAGGCTTAGACTTAGTGGGCATCCAACAACAAGGTCACACACCAGGCCGCTGTCGATGTACGCCGAGTATTAAGCTACATTATAAACTAATAACAACAACAACACAGCAGAGCAAGTGAATGGTTATGTACCAGTACGAATGGGGATAATCGAGGATATGATCTGCAAAACACAACAGTATCCCAAACCGCAGCAAACAAAAACTCTACAGCTGAAAGGGAGGACGGGTTCAACTGTGACAGAAAACTAACACGCAAACAATCTTGCAACAACACATCATCGTGTGCAACAACACTCTCTGGAAAATGAGGCTTTGAGCTGTGCAGCCACGTGCCTTCTACCGCTGGGACAGCATGCTTACCAAATCCCTCTTTTCAGGCAGGGGCTTAGGATCGTCCTGAGACTGAAGCTGATTGGCTATCTGTTCAGCCAGTGTGCTAACTCCTCCTGTGTACATCCTTACATAGCGCTATCAACAGCAAAAAGACAGGTGGACAAGCATTAGAAGATGATGGAGGAAGAAGAAAGATAAAAAGGGGGAAAAAACAGAGGTGAGAGGGAGAGGTGGGGAGAGGAGTGTGTAAGGAGAACACACAGCAGCAAGAGCTTCAACACAGGGGGCGCTGATCAAGCGGTTAGATGTGCTGGCAGCACCACCTAGCTGCAAAACCAAATATAGCTCATAAAAAACAACAAAAAAAAAAAACTGCCCTCAGTCAAACAAATAATTCCACTGTTCATTTACTTACCAACCAAGAGCATTATGGGATTTAAGACATCAGAAAGAAAAGAGAGACTATTAAACTATTTCAGCATTTTGAAAGACGACAGCTACTAAGTGGACCTGTGCTTCTGTAACACCATTGTTCATGAAGACTACTGTACGTGCTCACACACACACTCACGTATTCATGCATTTTTCATTCACATGCGCACACACACACACACACACTGCACTGTTGTATTACCAATCGAACAATTACATTCAACAAAAGAAAACGCTGGAAGGGACCATTCAAACTGGTTTGCTTATTATCTGAACTCAGCGAGCAGCCAGCACACAAAACCGTCTTTAGTTTAAATCCTACACCAGGATAAGGTTTCGATTAAAAGGTTGGGTTTTTTTTTTTTGGTTTTTCTTAAAGCCATTTTATCCTCTATAGGGGACGAATTGAGGTCACATGTAATATGATGCAAACAGAAGCCATGCAAACTATTACTGTGGATGACATTTGAGCTTTACTGTGCTGCAGTCCCACTGCACTGCAAAGTTGTAACTCTGCCACAGTTGGAACTGTGCTCGTCAACATGGGAATTACACTAGATTAAATTTTTGCTGCCCGGCTGCTTTTCCAATCCAAAACAACTAGTAGCGACTCCCTTGGCACTATGAATTTGGGCATTATAATTGAATTAAAGCAAGCCCCAGCTAATATTTTGATTTGTTCAGATAGCGTCACAGACCAAGAGGACCGACGACTCACCCACACACTAAAATCACAACAGCCGCAGTAAACAGTTAACAGGTTACATACGAGTTTCTTAATATTTCACAACAAGCAGCCGGCTTTTCAAGCAAGTCTCAGGTGAGCTTAAGTCGTGTCAAGCACCTTGTGTAACCAAGCGAGACGGCGCAAGTGCAGGTGCAGCGTGCTAGTGTCACCACACCGCGTTCCTTTCAGGCGTGAAATGACTACCTGTCTCAAGGTGTCAGAAGAGGAGGGGGGAGAACCAGGGGGACACTGCTGGGCTCGGGCCATGTGCCATTGTTCCATAAAGAAACGCGAGGGTTTTTTCTTAGGCTCCACGAAAAGGAGGGAGAGAGGAGAGTAGTTAAAAAGTTTCCAAAATGGTAATTCAACAACTATTAGTAGATTTTTTAAAAATTTTTTTTAGAAATGTCCTGTTTCACACCTTTTTTCTGAAATTAAACTATTACACCAAATTTAGTTTGGAAAGCAGTCTGCTGGTCAGCTGCAACACAATAACATACATTGCTGAGTGACAGTATGCTACCTACACTTCTATTTCTCATTTTTATTAAATGTTTTAAGTTTGTCCTTTCTAATAATATTCCAATGTCTGCACATGTGCAAATGCCAAAAAGAGTCACTTGATCTTAACTCAAACATCAGAATTATTCATGTGCTTTCCGTTAGCAGATTAGCATACGGTACATTGCAGCTAGCACTACTGAGATAAAATGTCATAGTTCTTCTTCATGTTTTTACTAAATGTACTTTTAAAACAGTTTAAAGATGAAATCTCAATCCTACAGCTGTTAACAGTTTATATTCAGATCTCGCAAGTCTCCCATTATCCATTTACTACATAAACATGTATTGTCAAATTTTGTCCATCACCTCCACAAAACCATAAATAATTTTTCATTCACTTGCCATTTAGCTTTACTGTTCCTGTTACTGTTTACTGTTGTTATTTACATGCTGCATGCTACATGTAATCACTAGTTTAACCTAAACTAACAGTGCCAACAACCTACTGGGGATAAATGGATGATTTGGGTGTGTAAAGGTAAAGTTGGCCCAGTCTCCCCAAAACCTGTGTTCCTTTATCAAGATGTATAAATATTAGCCTGATAATCAGCCTTCTGTGGTAATAGGGACATTTCACCTGTGGTTTGGCTGGCTGGCCCTCAAACTGAGAGGCCAGTTGCTCAGCCCTCTCCTGAATACTAAGCACGTATAAGGGCATTTGGTCATCAGACTGCAGAGGCCTTGCTGGCTCCTGCAGAGAAATGGATGATTCAATCACAAAAGGGGATGTACAAGGAGGGGAAAAATGTAGTTATCTGCCTTTTTACTAGTTTGCAAAAACAATCTCCTTTCCAAAAAGCTTGTCATTGTGGTAAAGGCCACAGATGGTTTGTAAGCCATTGTTTTCATAGTTCCAGCTGACAGGCTTACGTTTTTCCATATATTAAAAGGCTGAGTGAGTAAGCTATGAAAGCGATGCCCTGCAGCTAGTAAGGCTGCATCAGAAATACCTAGCAAAACAACATTTGAGTGAACAAGCTTGAGTGACCCTTCATGTAAAGTCTTGTCCTCAGAAGTAAAAACGTCCACAAGATTTTATTTCTCAGAATAACGAGAGCGATGTGATAAGAGCCTCAGTCCACAGCAGCAAAACCTAACCTTTCGGGAAGAGTCGGGAGAGGATAGTGGTGAACCAGGACTCTCAGTCAGGTCACGGGACAAGTTCCACTGCTCTAAAAAGAAACGGGACGGCTTTTTCTTAGGCTCCAGGGAGAAAAGGGGAATAATTGGAAGAGGGAATTAGAAAGACAGGCTAAGAAATGTATGTGCTCAATAAAACTTGACGCAACATCAGAAGCCATGTTTTCGTAAGCTGTCCATACATGGTGTTCACCTTTGGTGGCCTGTCAGGTTTGCCCTTAAACTTGGAGGTTAGGCGGTCAGCCCTCTCCTGTATACTAGGTATGTGAAGGGGTCCTGGGTCTGTCAGGTGTAGCGGCTTCCACTCCTGCCAAGGAAGCTCTGTTGAGACTTGATGGTGATTTTGGGTATAGCTTATATATAGAAAAGCCTGACTTAAGTCTGTGTACACACTCCAACAACAGAGAGAGAAGTGACAAGTTGAACACATATCCATGCAATCATTCATTTACTCTACCCCGTATTTCATCTCGTAGTATTCAAGTTCTTCTTCCTCTGGACCTTTACGCAAATGCTTGAAGGCAGAAATGAGCAGACACACATACTTGTATTAACACTGTGGTTTGCACCGAGCACAAACAGATTCTTTAAAAAAAAAAAAAGGAGTTGTTGACTTTTGTGTTAGAGAAAATCTTGTTATGCAGACTCTCTGACAATAAATGCAAACTACCCACAGTCCCCTGAGTCTACATTAATTTTCGAGCCTTCACATCCCAAGAACATACCCTGCAGCATGAAAACAAGCAGCTCATCTGATAATGACACGCACTTCCCACTCACAGGGAAGCAAACGAGACTGCAACCTCTCTAAGAAGTTCATTTGGGGGAACTGTTTTGTTTGTATGTACGCTACACACTGCGGAGGTCAAAGCTGAGGTACAGCAGACACAATTACACAGGATGCTTTTAGAGAACAAAAAAATGGGAGTAGGGCTAAGAGGACACTAGATGGGTTTGCCATGGATTTGTGGCAGAGATGGACAGACACAAACATATAGGCTGTGCGTCACCTCTGAGTGAAGAGAGAGTGAGGATGTGGAGGAGGAAGAAGGGAGCAGAATGGTTTTCTTCGGGCAGCTCCGAGAGCCCGAGCTGGGCAGTTGGTCTGCGCCACTTCTGGCCTTGAGAGACGAGGGTCAGGAACAGCAGATTCAGCAGAAGATGATGAGAATGATCACTAAGAGTAAATATGCTAGTATGGTAATACATTTGAGTGCATTCAAAAGCTTGTAAAACTAAGAGGTGAAATTATATCAAAAAAGATATTTGCGTGTACACTCAGCAGAAAGGTAGTAATCTGTTTGGTTAATAGAATTACTGCAGTGTTATGACACACTGGCACACACACACACACATTTCCATACACATGCCCCTCAAAATAGACCACCCAAAAAGTGCATTTGGCAAAATAATTCACTTTATAAATATGGTCCAATGGCTGTCAGCGAGAATGTTCCAAAAGGGGATTCAATTAACTGGTGCTGTAATTAGTCTTGATATAAAGATTGAAGTCAAATATAGGAACCTTCCTGTATTTGTCATCAAAACATAAAGCAAAGCACAGAAAAGCGGTGCAAGAAAATCATAAAAAAAAAAAAAAAAAAAGGCATGAAAAAAGAAAGGTAAATACAGGTTTGCCATTATACAAAAATGAGCACGGAATATGAGAGTGGATTTTAAAAAAAAAAATCTGCATCCTAAGCACTTTGTGTAGAGAAGTATTTAGGATTATCAAGATTATTTCCAGTCTTTAGAATCGACTGTCAGCTTATTTACTCAGCAGCTAGACTTACTGTGCAGCGAGAGGACATTTAAGAACAGCAGTGGAATAAATCGCATTAAACGGGAGAGTTCAAAGCTTTAAAATCAGTGTCTGCGAGGTGAATGCCTAGTCTAGCGAAAAGACAAAAAAAAAATAAAGAACAAAAAAAAAAAGACACCTTTCTCAGCAGCATCAGCAGTAGAAAACTGGTGCCGGCACTTAACTGTGTCGACACGGTTATTCGCATGAGAGAACCGTAAAGCGGGGTGGCAAGCAGGCGGGCTTCTAGTGTGGCTGGAGGAGTGAACGTAGTGCTGGATCTCCTTTCTGAGTAAGCAACAACTCGACACACCTACGAGTCGGGTTGGTGGCCGGCCACCAAAATAACAAGCTTATTTGTATCTACTTCCATTGTGGTCGCGGAAGCAGAGCGGGGACCTTGAAATGGAGCTCTCAGGTCATGCAAAAGAAAAAAGGGAAGGTCGACATCATTCCGTTTTCCTTCTGGTCTCGTGTATACTTTTGTTCATGAAAACACAAGCCTTAAAATACACTTGTCCTACACGGCAGAGATATTAAATGCACCCTGTAAAGCCTCGTTTTGTTCTTGCACATAAGGACGCACGCGACACGATATGCATTCCTGCCAGTGATTTCACATTATTCCACTGATCGACAGGTGGTCTTATCGTGCCGGCAAAAATGCAGGGATGAAGACGACTGAAAGCTAACAAACATGGATGTAAATGATGCAGAATTTAAATTAAAAAAAAGAAGCCAGATAGCTTTACCAATGTTTTATGTGGAAGAAAATGTTTCAACAGGTTTGTTAGGCCTCAAGGGTTCACACAAAAGCTTTTTTGGTGAGAAAAATGAATGTAAATATAGCGCTTTGTTTGTTTAAAAGAAATCTCTTCTAACTGGCTAACTACTGCTAACAGTAGACAGCGAGTCATTGTGCTAAATGTGTACACTACTCTTCTAAGATTTTGTGTTTTAAACATCTGATTAAACAAACCCACCACTCAATGGGATGTCACTGCCTACAAGTGTGAAGCTATTTACTGCCGATCCGTTTGAATGCAGTTGCAGGTTGACGTTTCATTTTATATTTCTAAAACTTCGCTTAAAAAAATAAAAAAATAAAAAAATAAGTTGTTGACGAGGTTTTGGAGACACGAAACCACCTGAACACTCCCCACATTTTGCAGATTGATGTGCTTGGGGCTTATTTGGTTCTCAGTGGATGTTTTCCAGAATCTTGTGTTGTGTAATGAGCTCGGGAGATGTTGTATGGCTTGATGAGGCTACCCACATTTCCTTCGGGATCAATAAAGTATCTATCTATCTATCTATCTATCTATCCTTGCATCCCCTTTCTTCTGAATTGAAAGGGGG